>JBBPDJ010038255.1:0-53060 GCA_037974625.1 Cucumis cinereus
TTTTTTCAATTCTTTCATGCATCTTATGAATTTGCGTCTTTGGTGTTGATTACCTACCTTAAACACCAAATCTTTCAGTTGCTTAGATTTATATTTCGTATTCAAGTTGCTAACAACATGACATAGACAATATCGGTGGTATGCACGAGGTTCACTCCACCCTACTTCTTCATTGTTAATTGCAGAAAGAATGCCTCTGTGTCTATCAGAGATCAAACAAATATCATTTCGATCGGTAACGTATTGACACAATGCCTGAAGAAACCATGACCAACTTAACGCATTTTCTCCTTCAACAATGGCAAAAGCAAGAGAAAATATATGACCATTCGCATCAACAGATAAAGCAATCAACATTTTTCCTTTATACTTCCCATACAAATGAGTTTCATCGATCTGGATCAATGACCTACAGTATATAAACCATTCTATTGCAGGCCCAAATGACCAAAAAACTCTCCCAAAAATAGTTGTACCTGGTACGTCAGATGGAAGAAAGTACCAATCGACTCGGGTTTGAGGATTGTAATGTATAACAACACATAACTAATATGGTAGCTCGTTATACGATTTCTCCCAATCACTAAAAACTGCAATAAGCGCTTTTTTCTTTGCTTGCCACACACGTCTGTACTTGTCATTATAGGCATACTGTTTTTTAATATTTTCTTGAAGCAATGACACAGTAACACTAGGATCAGCTCTAACCGCATTTTGAATTTCAATACTCATAAAGTAGGAATCAAGTTGTGAATGATAATTCAGAGTACACACATGAGTGTTCCCCTTCAAGCCTAGTAATCTCAAACATGTCGTGAGTCTTACGTCTACTTCCACGTAACCTCATAGTGTTGTGTACTCTACTACAACAAATTCATAGTGTTGTGTCACACAATATTTTTTAAGTGATAATTGAAATTTTTTTTTGCTGTTAAATAACATTTCTTTTTGAATTAAAGATGAATTATCTACAGGTATGTTCCTAGCTTCTAATGTAGACACTTGTTCACAAACAGAATCAGTAATGTCCTAGTCTATTTTCGTAAATATCTCAGATTGAATCGACTCATTTTCATGTTCAATAATTTCTTCATTCCCAAACAATTCATCAACTTCTACATCAATATCACTGTCCCCATCATTACCATGTTCAAGAATAACTAGATCTTCTAGACGCATCAACATTTTTAATCAACTGTTAAAGTTGGAAAAATATTAGCATCATAAACTACTTCAACAAGAATCTCATAAACTACTTCATCATTGATTTATTTATTAATTTAGATTTAGGGGTTTAAGGTTTAGGTTTTACGATTTTATGTTTTAGGGTATAGAAGTATAGGGTTTAGGAGTTTAGGAGTTCAAGAGTTTAGGGATTTAGGGTTTATTTACTTATTTATTTTCATATTTTATTTATTTATTAATTAATTTTCATAATTAATTTATTTATTTATTAATTTTCCTAATTTATTTATTAATTTTTCTAATTTATTAATTTATTTATTAATGTTCATTATTTATTAACTAATTTTCCTAATTTATTTATTAATTTTTCTAATTTATTTATTTATTAATTAATTTTCATTATTTATTAATTAATTTTCATAATTAATTAATTAACTTATTAATTAATTTTCATTATTTATTTATTTATTAATTAATTTTCATAATTAATTTATTATTTATTTGTTTATTTTCCTAATTTATTTATTTATTTTCATAATTATAAACATAATGCATCCATATTAAATACAACTATAAACAAGAATAAAAAACAAACAAAACTAAGAATTCATAATGCATCCATATTAATTTTCATAATTATAAACTACGTGCATCCATATTAATTGCATCTATATTAAACTACATGCATCCATATTAAATGCATCTATATTAAATACAAGAAAAAAAACAAACAAAACAAAGAATTTATAATGCATCCATATTAATTTTCATAATTATAAACTACATGCATCTATATTAATTTTCATAACTATAAACCACATGCATCCATATTAATTTTCTAAGCATTCACAAACATATAAATTCAAGAATCTTACTAACAATATTTTCTCCAAACTTTATTATAAAAATTTATTCATACCTTAGACGGCGGCGACGACGACAACAGTGGTGAGAGCGACGAACGACGGTAAAAATATATTGCTGCTACTATCAACAACAATGCAAAGAAAAAAAATGCCAAGGGTTAATATTAATTTTTAAAAAATTTAAATACATCAACAACAATGAAAAATGCTTTGTTCATACCGTGAAAAAGAGAGGAAAATGATGGCGACGGACGGTGGCAGCGGTGGACGACGGTAATGATGGCGGCGGTGACGATGACGACGGAAAAGATTGAAGGTGAGGACGACGGTAATGATGGCGGCGGTGACGATGACGACAGACGGTGGCAGCGGTGGACGACGGTAATGATGGCGGCGGTGACGATGACGACGGAAAAGATTGAAGGTGAGGAAGGAGAAGATTGAAGGTGAGGGGAAGATTAAAGTGAGGGAGATGAAGATTGAAGGGGAGATGAAGATGAAATGTGAGGGGAAAACAAAGAGGCAGAAACACCCTTTTCTAGGATTTCTGCGTGAGCGAAGTCGTGGACGGGGTCCACGACTACGCTTTTGAAGTCGTGGACCCCGTCGACGACTCCCATGACGTTTCTGCTGTGGCAGTTTGACCGTTCTTGCTGCCACACGTGCAGACACGTCAGGGGAGTCGTGGACGGGGTCCACGACTTCGTACTATAGTCGTGTATCAAGTCCACGACTTTCTGAGGTTGTGTACCTATAACACGACTCCACAACCCTATTTTTCACAATAACTTTTACCCAACCTTATTTTCAACAATATATATTAAAATAATATTATTTTAAAAAAAAAATTCTTCAAGAAACTTCCAATTTATTCCACAAAATAAATCTTTCAATTTAACTTTAATGAGTATCCAAAATACAAATTAAAAATATCCAAAATAACCTTACGAAGCTCACCAAAATATTTCATTGGTGAGCGGCGGCAGAAAGGGCGGCGGTCAGATCGATCAACGGAGGAACAGAGGGCGACTTACAGAAGGCGACTTCGGTTGGTGGCGTCGGCTTCAGATCGGCTGGCGTGGTGGAAAGGTGGCCGGCGAACGAAGCTCTCTGTGGCGTCGTCAGCGGCGGCTAGCTGGAGGAGGGGAGCTCGTCGGAGAAAGAGGTATTCGGCGTCGTGACGTTCTCAGTGTGAGGAAGGAGAGAAAGAAAATTTATTTTATTTTCTTTTTAACCCAGCACAGACGAGTAACTTGTTTTATTATTATTTATTTCATTTTCTCTTTTTCAATACTAATATATTTATTTATTTTAAAAATCCAATTTTCTTTTCACCAAAATAATCAAAATTTCTCATGCCTCGATAAACTCAATCTTTTTTCACCGTTAATTATATATAAATAAATATATAATTATCATTCTCTCATCAATTATCACATTTTCAATTAAATATATATACCATATATACATATTTAATTACTCAACTAAAATTATACCAAAATTTATCTTTTCCATAAACTCTAAATGAAATTCAATATTAATTAAACTAATTATACTTAATTAATTTAAGATAATTAAAAATAAAATTATCTTAAATTTGAGATGTTATAAATACCTACAAAATACTATTTTGGTCATTCCATAACGCCCAACAACCTAAACCTCAACGACCATCTTCGATTTGGAGAGTTGTTCAGCAATCACCATAATCAACTCCAAGCAACAGTTACCCTCGTTCCTGTTAAAGCTCAACGTTGGCCATATCAATTTCCAAATCTGGGAGGCTTTCTTGCAGTGGAAAAAAGTATGTTCCACCGATTTCGTATCTTTCACACAAACCACACACCAAGGCTGAACATCAATTCTTCTTTTGTGAAGGTTCTGATTAGTTGGGAGGATATGATGAAAAATCTCCTTAATAAACAATTTAATCTTGTTACAAAGGCTAAGGCTCCACAATAAATTCGATATGTCTTGATTCAAGTTAGATGCATCACAATTATTTTGTTGATAGAATGTGTATGCATTGCGAATAGAATCTTCATTTTTCGAAAAATGTCACAACTAATGATCAGTTCTTTGAGAACGACACATCAAAATAGATAAGATATAGTTAATATCCACCTTCGAGTAGACTTCTAATAAGGCTTCCCTTTCGAATCAATTGTCTTGCAGAACATGAGACTACCATTAGCAAAAATAAATAAATAAATAAAAAAATAAAATAAAATAAAATAAAAGAAGGAAAGAAAGAAATAGAGAGAAAAAGAGAAATGCTTGAACTCCCTCAAGCAATTTTGCACCCTATAAGTTTCTTCTTACCTTACGCAACTGTAATCATGCAAGATAATCCTTGGGCACGTAACAGAAAAATAGGGCAACAATGGTTCGCTTATCTTAATCCCCGCGCATGGTGAGCTATGCCACTAGGTTTTCCGTTAACCATGATTGATGAAGAAACCGTGGTGACACAATCGATCACTAAACGGATCCATCTTCCATCAAAACCCATATGATCCTCCATACGTTTTAGAAAGATCCATTCCCCATGATCATAAGGTTTACTTATGTCAAGTTTGAGAGCCGCCAAACCATTGTCACCTTGACGACAACCATGGATAAAATTAATGCACTTTGTAGATACCGTATTTTGTTCAACTTATTTTTTATTTATTTTTTTAATTTAAATTTATTAATGTATATTTCCAATTCTCATATTCTCCTAATATTTTGCTTTAATATTCCTCTAACAAAATATAAAAAAAAAAACTTAAATTTATTTGAATCGAAGGCATTTAAAAAATTTTTTTAAAAAAAGAGTTTAATTAATTTTCCATTATATTATTCTCTCCGCACTCCCTCCTTGTATTCTTCTTCTCTATTTTTTCTCTAACCCTCTATCTCTCACACTCTCTCCCTACCAACTTCTCTCCACTTTCTCCTCATTCTCATTTTTCTTGGGCTTGCAAGAAGGATTTTTTTTATTCTTCCTGAAAGGGAGAATCGAAAGACTTCTCTCCTCAATTTCACTCTCACGTTAACTCCAAAAAAAAAAAAATAAATAAATAAAAAATAAAAAAACAACATTCTTTCCTTACACAGAGATAAAGGGAGGATGAATTTTTTTTTCTTTTCTAGGGAGTAGATAGAACTCAAAGCTGAGAGAAGTAAAAAAAAAACTAAAGGTATCTCCATCATTTTTTTCCTCTAATTTGATTGCTTTCAATGTCATCACTTTACTTTATCAAAAAAATCGAGTGAACTTTTTTTTCTCTGTCCTTTTTACTTTGACGTATTGCATTGGAAATGAGGATAAAATATTCTATTTCTTTCCTGCCCAAATATCCTTCAATTTTTAAAGAAACAAAATAAAAGATAAAATTCATACCCAAATCTTTCCCAATTTTTAAAATAATAATAAAAAAAACCAATTTTCTTTTTTCTCCTCCCGTTCCTTTTCTCCTTCCTAACCTCCAAAGAAAACAATCTTTTTTCCTTTCTCCAATTTTTTTCCTATCGTGCATGAAACTAAAAAGGGATGGAGGAGAGAAATTCTTTAGGGAGGATTAAAAATTCTTCAATGAGAAAAAGATAAAAAAAGATTATTCAATTATATGGTACCAAATGATGTGTAAACTTCTTCTTCAATTCTCTCTAAAGAAAATCAAATCTCATTTTTATGGATTGAAAATTCAAGATCTTCCCAATTTACAAATTATCCGGGTTCTTTGAAATTATCTACAATTCAATTATTGTGTGTTTTTTTTAATCTCAAACTTGTAGAAGATATTTTAGGGTTCACTTGTATTTTTATATTTTCAATAGCAATATTTATTTTGTTTTGTTCATTTTTAACCCTCTTGTAGATTGTTATTTTATGAGATTTGTTTTACATATTAAAGACATGAATTAGTTTTTGTGGAATTAATTATTGTGGTATAGTTGGTTTGCTGGATTTGTCTTGGCCATTCGATCATGAATATAGTCTACTGTCATATTATTATTATTAATATTATTATTAATATTTTTATTATCTATTTGTATAAAAATACTCTACTATAATTTCATGTCTAAAACTTTAGAATTTAGAAATAAAAAGGTTTCACAAAGTATTTCATAAAAATTGAATAATTATTAATTTGTTTTAAAGTGGAGTAGGGTTCTCTTTATGATTTTTTGGCTAAAATTACATAAATACATGAAATGCCTAATCAGAATTAAATTTGAGAATAATAGTGTCATTTTTGTGAATTATTCTAATTCATAAATACATGAAAATTCTCCAGTTGAGGAATTGTTTTCTTAGAAAAATACATATAAAAAAGCAGTATTTGAGTTTTATTATAAAAATCCATAAATAAATGAAACATGTCTATTTTAAAATTCTAAATTTGAAATCATTTGCATAAAATTAAAATTTAAATATCAACGGTCAATAACAATATTTTTTAGTTAAAATGAGACTGAATAGTATTTTTTTTGTTTTAATTCATTAATTCTAGCGGTCTTATCGGGGATAATTTCCCAGAATTTCACAAATAATGTGGGCCCAGTGTCTTAGTAGAGAATATTTGGATTAAAGCCTCTTTAACCTTTTGTGTTGTAAATGGAGCTATCAAAATAGCATTCATATTCATGGTAATTCTGTTAGGCACAGCACATGAGGTAAAACATTCAATAATTATTGTTCTTCTTCAGGACTAGAAGAACTAAACAACATCTCAAAATAAGACACAAACCTCTGTTCCATCTCACCTACATCATTTCTCCACTGCCCATCTTCCTTCTTAATTTTATCAATATAATCTTTCTTCTATTCTACCGCCATAGCTCTATCAATTAATTATTTTCTCTCCTTCAATAATCTCATTATAATCTGCTCCACCCTCCTTGTCATAGGCTTAGGCTGCCTGAAATAAATTCCTTTGATGTACAATATCACTATCATATTTCCTTTCTCTTTCTCTCCCCCAAGTCTATAGCCTTTGTGAACAAAGATGGAGTTGTTTTACAAAACTTTGATTAACATTTAGTGCGTTAATATCATTCCACTTGTTTTCAATAATGGTCTTACATTAACTTGCATGTACCCAAAACTCTTCAAACCGAAACTTAGAAAAAGAACCACCCAAATAGCTCAATGGATCCGAGCTATACCACCCTGTTTAATATAGTTGTTTCATCCTTCCACCGATTACTCCACATAAATATATTGATCCCAAAGCCCAAATCTCGAAGCTGAACTTCATTCAACACTTCATGAAACAACTCCATATTACATGTCACTCGCTCACGATCCCCTTTCTTTTCTTTCTTCATTCACATGCATTCATTTAAATCCCCTTAGGATCCATGGGTTTTTTTTGCTTAAACTACGAATAAGATCATACGCCACCTTTTTATTGTGTGTTTCTGGACAACCATAAATTTTAGAAAACCTCCACTTCCTTCCATGATAAACAGCTAAACAGTCTATATGATTATGAGAAAAAGACCGCGCAGTGACATCAACCTCCTTCTTCCACATAAGAGAAACTCCACCACTCATACCTCCACTTTCAACCGACAAACAATTGTCAACAAGCCTCTCCTAACACTTCCCATCCTCGTTTGATCACTTCTCGATTCGGATAAAAAAACCATTTGGGAAGATGCTTTTTACACACATCTTGTATTTCTCTGAATGTCCTTGGATTTCCCACACCTCGGACGTTCCAACTTAATATTTTGATTGTTCCTGGCGGGCTGTTCAACAACCTTCCTCCACGCCCCATCATGATCCCCCTATCATGAAAATGCCATTCACGTTCCGCACAATCATTCCACCACTCTCGCTTGAACACAGTAGCTTTCACCCATTCCCTTATGCACCTCACTACTTGTTTCACCCATTTTTATACTCTCTATATGAATGTCCAAGTCTACCACACGTAAAGCAAATGCCTGACAGTTTCTCATAATAGAGCTTGCACCAGGTTACCTTTCCCTCCTTCATTTGTAATTTACATCCTCGTTGTAATGATTTTGTCACATCCAGCTTCACTCTATACGAAAATATGGTCCTGCGCATCAACTACGTGCATCACAATCCACCTCTTCCACCTCTTCCATGCTACTTCCAATCAAGTGTGTCATTTCACGTGTCATACAATAAACCAACTCACTCACTCACCAGAAAAATTCCTTATAAAAACAACCTCACTCATCAGATCATCTTCTTTCAATGAGACCATAGAGCTTTGTTAAAAGTAAATGGCCAAGTTGTCATAATCCTTGCCTTTCCCATTGTTGATTTGAATTGCATAAGAAACACATTATCCCCAACTACCTCAATTTTTTGTCTCTTGGTGAGCTTTCCAAACCACCTTCATTACTGATCTGAACGCTTCCACATTCACCTGTTCTTGTGTGTGATAACTTTGGTTGCACAATATTAAAATCAGACCCTCTCATCGGGAGGTTGTACAATAAATTCCTCCTTTTCAGTCAATGATAATTTCTTCCAAAGGCCAGTCAATGTCTCCATCCTATAAACACTAGCGATAACTCCATGCTCAAAAAGGGAAAAACTCTCAGTTAGAGAGAACACTCACGGAGAGAAAATTTACGATTTCAAATTAAACCCTAAATCCTAAACTATAGGATCAAAATTTCAATTTTTCCAATAAATTATATAATGTTACAAAACAATAATTGTAGAATTATTTTAATAATAATTTATTGTCAACTAATATATGATTGGTAAGTACCGCTAGTTTTCAATGGTTTAAATTAGAACTCAATTTCTTAATTCTACTACCAAACCCATATCAAAACTTCTATTTTCAAATTTTTGTTTTTAGATTCTTTACGAAATAGGCACTAGGTTTGTGTTTGAAATGTGGAGTTGTAAGATAAAGTTCTTTGATAATTATAAAAGGTAGATTAAGAGAGAAATGAGTGTAAATGTGAAAAATAGAGATAGATGATAAGTTTGAGCTTCTCGATAAATATGAAAAGTATATAAAAAAAATTAAGGAAAAATGGAATTACTCAAAAAATAATTCTCACTATTGAAGTTGAGTTGAATTGTTTACACCAACATCTTAGAAGTTAGTGAGCCAAAAGACCCCTAAACGGTCTAACATGGTGTCACCATTCCAAACCTTATTTTTAAAATGATTTTTCTCACATTTTTATTGTTATTCTTGCTCACTTAATTGTTCTTGTTCACATTCTTTTTCACTTCTTTCTCTTGCACTCGTTCTTGTTTAGCATTTAGCGAACTCTATTTGTTGCTATCGAACGTCATGCATGCGTTGACGAGAAAAAACAACAACTTTGTATCATTATCGCTGAAGGCAAGATACAAGGAAGAGAGAATTATCATTGTTCAAGACGAAATATAGAGAAGAGATCTAGAGAAAGAAGACAAGATGTTTTAGAAGGAAAAATAGAACGAGAGTTGGCAAACAACCATAACTCAATTGACATAATATTTATAAATGACCAAGAGTTGTTGTTCCATCCCTCATTCTATGTTGTACTTAAAAAGAGAGGGAGCTTAGTGAGAGAGGAAGAGAATGAAATATTAAAAAAAATTGAAAATGATTATAAAACCTTCTTTTAATAAGAGAAATTGTATCCGGTAGCAAATTAAATAAGGATTTAGCAACCATATCATCATATTTTCAATTTTGCAAATGAGGCAAAGTATTAAGGTAGAAAATAACAAGATACTTGAGTGGAACTAAACTTAAGGGCATTTGAGTAGTTAAGCTTGATGACAATTTTGCAAATATGTGTATCTCCCCCAATTTTAGGCCACCCATCGCGAAACACAAAAGAGAGAAGTTGAGAGGCAACCACATAACACATTATAGAGAGAGAGAGAGAGTTCTATGGTCATGAGTGAGAGATCCAAGTTGCTAGCGTCCGGTTGAGATTCCAGTGCCTCTAATGATGGCAACAACAACTCACAACGGGGAACGAAAACGACGACGCCCGAACGAACGATTGAGCAATGATCGGAGATAGGTTGCGTCAGTTAGGCATGGGCCATTATGCGAAATAAAAAAAGGAAATATGAGAGGGGGGAGGGGTGTCACAATCGTAGCTTTTCGAATGCGGGTCAAACGATTGTGCGACACTTGCTCTACTCAGCTAGCAAGTAAGTCGTGTTAAATTCAAAAATCGCGGTGTATCTCGAGTGTATGATGTGACCTCCCTTCCCGTTTTTAGAAAAAAATGGTTTTATAAAATGGGAGAGAGAAAGCAAATAGTTGAAAACATCATTAAAGCAAGCATTGAAGACTGTCAGTTGCAAAAAAATGTTTGATTGCAAAGAGTACGACAAGGTTTGGTCGGGGATTCACTAAGTGGGTCTTCCCTATAGTCCATTTTGAACATTTACCATTGTGGCAGGCTTGCATATGAAATTTGCGAGCGTTCACTTACAAGCACGCCGACATGGAATGAAAGCACAACGACACGAAAGTAAAGCACAATGACATGAATATGAAAGCACACACTAAACTAAGGATAAAACATAAACATAAGGTGGGTGAAGAGTGTTTTGGGCATGCGGCCATAGGGAGACTCTCGTGGACAAGCATGCTCAAGACATTCTCCCCCACTTAAACAGTTGACGTTCCTGTCGACTGGTGGAGCTTGAATTCTTTGATCTTCTGCTTCCAGGCTTCCAAATCTTCGACACATTCCCAACTGGTTTCTTCCACGGGGAGGTTCTTCCACTTGACTAGATATTCAAGGATTCTCCTCGTGGGTCTCCTGCCTTTCCTGACTCAATCAGCCAAAATTTCATTGACTTCTTTGTCCTCTTTTGACTCAGGTCGATGCTCGGTCGAACAACGTTGTTCCTCTGCTCATCATCGCAATCGGGGTGGTATGGCTTTAAGTTGCTTACATGAATTACTGAATGTATTATCATCCATGCAGGCAACAACACTCTATATGATGCATTTCCAATCTTTTTTAGAACTTCTACTTGTCTCTCGTACTTGTTGATGAGGCGTTGATCTTTACGCCCTCAGAATCGAATCTGTTCTGGCTTCAACTTGATCTCCTGCACAGAATTTGAGACGACAACGACTTTTATCTGCCGACTTCTTCATACGCTTCGAAGCTTTTTCTAAGTAAGCTTGAGCGATGTCTGTCATCTGTCTCCATTCCTTCATAAAGTTGTGAGCTTGGGGGTTTTTACCTGCATAAAGATGATCAATAGTGTGAGTTAATACCAGTTGTCTTCCACTTACAATTTTAAAGGGACTCTTCCCTGTAGAGGAACTAGTCTGAGCATTGAAACAAAACTGAGCCACATCCAGTAGTTGGACCCAGTTCTTTTGTCATGAATCGATAAAATGGCGTAGATACTCTTCGAGCATGCAGTTTAAACGCTCAGTCTGGCCATCAGTTTGGGGATGGTAACTCGAGGATATATTCAGACTCGTCCCCAAGAAGGAAAAAAACTATGTCCAGAAAGTGCCAATGGATCTACCATCCCTGTCGCTCACAATACTCGTCGGTGCTTCCCATAGCTTCACAACATGTTTAAAGAACAACTGTGCAACCAACTCGGTAGAACACTGTTTGGTGGTGGGGATGAAAGTGGCATACTTCGAGAATCGATCAACAATAACCAAGATGGCTTCGGATCACCCAATTTTGGGAGATGTGTAATGAAGTCCGTGGACACACTCTCCCATGGTCTCGCAGGGGTAGGCAAGGGTTCGAGAAGTCCAGCAACTTTTGCCTTCTCAACCTTATCCTGTTGACAGATGAGACATGTCTTGGTATATTGCATGACATCATCTCGCATATTAGGCCAGAAGTAGCCTTTCTTCCTAGTGCATAAGTTCTCTGCCAACCAGGATGACCTGCCCAAAGGGTGTCATGACACTCGTGCAACATCTTCTTCCTCAGATCCCCTGCTCTCGAAACATATATCTGATTCTCTTTTGTCAACAATAAGTCTTCTTCGACCCAAAACTGTCTTGTCTTGGCGGCTTTGGCCAAGGTAACCACAAGTTGGGCATAAGGGTCTTTCTGAAGATACTCCTTGATGATGTCGCGCATCAATCCATCAGCTTTACTGACATAGATGGGGGCTAGCATGCACAGGGCCGTATGTTCACCCTTTCGACTAAGAGCATCGGCATCTTGGTTACTGGTTCTCTTCTTGTGTTCAAACTTGAAATCAAATTCTGCCAAAAGTTCTTGCCACCTTGCTTGTTTGGAAGTTAACTTTGGCTGACTGAAAAAGTGGCAGATCGAGCTGTTGTCGGTCTTCACAACAAACGGTGATCCTAATAGGTATTGCCTCCAGGCCCTCAGACAGTGCCAGGCCCTCAGGCAGTGGACAACAACATGCATCTCTTTTTCTGAGACGATATATTTCCTCTCAGCACTGTTGAGCTTTCGACTCTCTTAAGCTATAGGGTGACCTTCTTGGATAAGAACACCTCCAAGAGCAAAGTCAGACGTATCTGCTTCAACTTCAAACGACTTAGATATGTCTACTAGATCGAGGACAAGACACCTCGTCATCATAGTCTTCAACTCTTCAAAAGCAGCTTGACATTCTGCCGGCCATTTCCAGGTCGTGCCTTTCTTCAACAGTTTAGTTAATGGTGCGGCCCTTCTTGAAAATCCTTCGATGAATCGACGGTAATAATTGATCAATCCCAAAAAGGAGCGTAATTCAGTCACAGAAGTTGAGGCTTTCCATTCTTGAATAGCCCGTAACTTGTATTCCTCCATTTCAATTCTCCCATGTTCGATAATATGACCCAGGAAGTTGATACGCTTTTGGGCAAAAGAACATTTTCCCTTCTTCACATATAGCTGATTTTGCCGTAGCTTGTCAAAGACTAATCAAAGATGAACTTGGTGTTCTTCGAGGCTGTGACTGAAAACTACAATGTCATCGAGATACACCACCACAAACTGGTCGAGGTATTCATGAAATACTTGGTTCATTAGAGTAGAAAAGGTTGCGGGGGCATTCGTCAAGCCAAATGGCATTATGAGAAACTCAAAAGCCCCATATCTCGTCACACAATTAGTCTTCAATTCATCCTCTTGGGCTATCCTGACTTGATAGTAGCTTGATCGAAAGTCGAGCTTCGTGAAATACCGAGCTCCGTTCAATTGGTCAAACAAGTCGGTGATGATCGATAAAGGGTATCTATTTCGCACTGTAACCTTATTCAAAGCTCTGTAGTCGATGCATAGTCGAAGACTCCCATCCTTCTGTTTCTAGAACAACGCAGGCGCACCATAAGGTGCCTTTGCTGGTCGAATAAATCCGACTGATGATAACTCGCCTAGTTGTTTACTAAGTTCAGCTAACTCGAACGGAGCCATTCGATAGGCATTCTTTGCCAGAGGTTTGGCCTGTGGGATAAGTTCAATCTCATGGTCAATCCCGCGTCGAGGAGGTAATATCTTTGGCAGATTCGGTGGCATTACATCAACATATTCATTCAAAACTTCTTGGATTTCTACTGGAATAGACTCAGTCACAATTGGCTCATCCACCAACGGGATGGCCATAAAAGTGGGATCTTCTCGAGCTAATGCATTGGTATGACTTTATGTTCCAAGAGGAACTCGATTCCAAGTACGACGTCAAAGTCATCCATACAAACCACGACTAAATCAACGTTTTCTGTCCATTCACCCAATTTTAGAGATATTTTTTTCGCTATCCCTACAATTGGCAATGCTTCAGAGTTAACTGCTTTCATCTTGCCGGTGTCTCTCTCGATTTTCAACTCCAAGCGATGGGCTTCCTATTCAGATATGAAATTATGAGTTGCACCCGAGTCTACCATGGTGCTTTTTGCAGGCTTGGAGTCGATGATTGCTTCAACAAACATAAATCCTTTTTTGTGGTATTTTTCTGACAAGAGACCTTCTTCTGGATGGCTGACAAGAACTTTAACGCACCCATTCGAGGGGTCTCTCCCTCATTCTCTTTCTCTTCTTTTGCTTCACCCTTAGGGTCGTTAGAATATTGTACTTGGGCTTCTAGCGCTGTCAGCGAGCCTGATGTAGGAACTCGGCGACTCGATGTGGACCCTTACACAAGAAACAGGAGATGGGTTTCGTTTGATTTGAGCTTGACGAGTAAGTCCCCCAATTAGTACTCGTGTTTGAGGTTTGAGGTTTCTTGTCATATCCAGAACTCCTTGAGGGATTAGGCTTGGAGGTCCTATTCCCAAAGTTTGGGGTTGGCATGTTTTTCTTTTTGGACCCAAGGTGCCCCCCACAATCTAGCAGTCTCTCTGCAGTAGCAAGAGCAGAGGCAAGATCTTGGACTTTCTGTTCATATAGCTTAGTCGTGGCCCACGGTTTGAGCCCTTCCACGACGCAGAATACTTTATTCTTCTCAGACATATCCCGAATGTCCAATATCACAGCGAAAAACTGTTTGACATAGTCTCTAATGGTTCCTGTGTGTCAGAGTTTCTGTAGTTTCCTTTGTGCAATGAATTCGACATTCTTAGGGAAGAATTGGGTCCTTAGTTCTTTCTTAAGGTCTTCCCAAGTGTCAAATAAACATTGATCATTTGGGATGTCATTCACTTTCGACATCCACCATAGTTTCGCATCAAAGATAAAATTTTCGACATACACCATTCTGTTGAGGTGTATAAGTAACAGTCTTGTGACTGGTAATACCTTGCTCATCACAAAAAAGATTGAAGGATCTTGAAAGGAATTCAAGACCATTGTCAGTTGTAAGATATTTTATCCTTTTAGAAGATTGATTTTCAACTTTATTTTTCCAATATCTAAACTTGTCAAATGTTTGGTCTTTTGTTTTTAGCAAGTAAGTCCAGACTTTTCTTGAGTAATCATCTATAAGGGAAAGAAAGTACCTGAAACCACTCCAAGATGGTGTTCTTGAAGGTCCCCAGAGATCTGCATGAATGTAGTTTAGTATTTCTTTAGAAGTGTGTTCTCCTCTGGTAAATTTTTGCCTCTTTGACTTGTCATAAACACAATGCTCACAAAAGTTGAGTCTCTTGTTCTCTTTAGTGAGAATAAGACCTTGTTTCTTTAGTTCATCTAACCCTTTCTCACTAATATGTGATAATCTTCTGTGCCATACTTCAATGTCTTCTGATTTCAGAGATAGAGAGAGTAGTGCTAGCTTTGGATATTCAATATTCTTCAAAAGATATATACCATTGACTCTTTTCCCCTCCATAATGATTCTGCCCTCTTTCTTGACTTGGATGTGGTATTTGGTGCCAATGTATAAACATCCCTGATTAGCAAGCATGCCAAGAGAAATCAAATTTCTTCTTAGTTTGGGAACATGTCTGACTTCTTTCAAAATTACTGATCTGTTTTCTTCAAGTTTTAGTTTCATTAAGCCTATTCCCACAACTTTGCAATCATGATCATCACCCATGTAAACTGAGCCTCCTTCCCAATGTTTGTAATCAATGAACCACTTTCATTGGAAAGTCATATGATAGGTATAACCTGAGTCCATGACCTAGTCTTTCTTTTCCTCAGGTTTAGATTCCATGATTTTTAGATTTGAAGATGTGAATACCTCAGTATATTCATACACATCTTCTCCTACAGAGACATCTCCTCTGGCAAATTCTTAGGTTCTTCTAGTATCATATCTATCGTTGTTTTATTTCTATTGTAATCATAGTGGCCTCTTTCTCTATTTTGCTCTCTGTATTTTCTTTGATCTATGTTGTAAGGCTTCCTCCTTTCTGGACAATCTCTTTTGAAATGGCCCTCTTTATGAAAGATAAAGAATTTCAAAATATTTCTCTCATGCTTATGCCCTTCGGTAAAGAGTTCTTTCCTTTTGAATATAATGTTTCGCCGCTTCCTGAATTCTTTTGTTCACTTCTAAGTTCAAGACTTTGCACCTTAGTTCATTTATAACAGTATCTATTGACACAATATCTCTTCCATACTTCATTGCAAATTTTACTCTTTATAGGTGTCATGGATTGCATTTATCAATATTGCAGCTTCACTCTCAACACTCAACTTCTCACTAGATTGATTGAAGCTATTTGTAAGTTTCTTAAATTCATCTAGATTATCTTCTAGAGATTTAGTTGGAATCATTTTAAACGAAAAAAATCTTTCTCTAACGTAGAGTTTATTAGGGACATCCTTTTAATCATATAAAGACTGCAATTTTTTCCAAATAGCATATGTTGAGGGTTCATCAAAATATTATCAGAAATGTTAAGGATTAGTGTTGTAGTGGTTGTCTCATCCATTGTTTGTTTGTCTATTTCAGTGATAGTTGCAGGTAAGGTTTTTGGATCTAGCAAAGCATTCAAAGCTTTCTGTACTGTAAGTATAGTCTTGATTTTATTGGACCATAGGGCAAATTCAACTGATCCTGTAAACTTATCAATTTCATATTTTGTCAATGCCATTGTAACTTCTGTTGATGCTTCTCTCCTTTTGTTCTTCAATATCTTCCTTTCTATGCTCTGATACTAGTTGTAAATGAAAAAACGTGGAAGTGTTTTCTCTCACTTCATTCATTGGTAGCTTTCTTTTTGTCTTTCTCTACTCCACTTTACTCTTTTCCCCTTTTCTCTTTCTTACTTTACTCTTTCTTACTTTTTCTCTTTCTTTGTTGTCACATGCAGATTCTAGAAGAAGAAAGGTCTCTCCCTGTTAACTCTTTTCTCATTTCTTCATTTATCTTTGCTTTCTTGTTTGTTTCAAGATTGCAGCCAAAAGCAAAAAGGAATGGAAAGAGAAGAATGAAAAAGATGAAGATTATAGTGGTTCAGCAGCTTTGGCCTACGTCCACTCTCAAAACAACCAAATAAGAGATTTATTCATAGAGTTCTGAAAACATACAATCTTCCAATTTCATTAGATGTCCCCATGCCTTATGTTCATTTAGTCCCGAGTTTTCAAATTAGTCATTTTAGTCCATGAATTTTTAAGAGTTTAAAAAGACTCTCCCAACAAAAACAAAAATCATTAAAATTAATATAAAAAATTAAAATTAAGATTTGTTGCTTGTGTGGTTCATATCATCCTCTCCTTCTTTTGAACGATTCGTCCTCGAAACTCAATTGGTTCTATCCTGTAGCGTCAACTGACTCCAATTATAAATCTTTTGATCAGTTGTTGTTCGAATTTCGACAAAGTTCACCTCCTCTTGAATGTGAGAATTCAATGCTAATTGTAGTTTCTTGGCTCTTGAACGTGTGATTGGTCCTGGGGGTAACACAATGGTGTCATGGTTCATATCACATATCATCACATAATCATTCTGTTCAACTCATCGCATAATTAATCAATTCATATTGTCACATAATTCAATCAGTTCAGCTATCACATAATCATTCTTACTACTTTCGATGATCCAGTAGTTAATCTCGTACCTCAAGTTAATGTTAAAACCTTGGCTTGCAAATAGATCTCTAATTCGATCCTAATCACCACATAATTTAATTAATAGTTTTCATTAAAAATTATCAATTAAATTTACCCTTAAACTCTTTAATCTAATTCGTTAATCTTACTAATTGTTGTTGGAAATCCAATTAATTCGTAGAAAACATTCACGAATTAATTCCAAATCGTACGCTCCAAGTACTCCCTTAATCAACCCAGAAAACTTCTAATTAATCTTCATAAATCTCAAATTAAACTTTAATGTGGTATCCAAAAATCCATATTAATATACCAAAAACTCACCAACCAAACTCACACACAAAATTCCACTGGCGCAGCGCGCGACGAACGTTAGTGAGCCGTAGTTGACATATCTCACGACGACGACCGATAGCGCGATGGACAGAGGTGGCAACGACTGGCCAGAGACAGTCGACACGAACGAAGCTTGGTGTGGGTTGCAGCGTAGTTCGAACTAAGGTGCACCTTGCGTTGGCTTTGTATCGTCAGCGACGGTCGGAGGACGGAGGACTCATTGGAGATGGACTGGCACTCATCGGACGGAGGAAGATCGGAGGAAAAGGCTAGCCGACAGTCGGAGAAGAAAAAAAGATGGGTGCACTACAAGAAATTCAATATTCAATGACAGTTTTAGTGGTGCAAGTCATTTTTGTCACTAAAAGGTTAGTTTTAGCGATGCAAAAAAAAATTGTCACAAAAGATTATTTTTAGTGACACAGTTTTAGTCTGTCACTAAAAGGATTTAAAAAATGTCACTAAAGATTAATTACTTTTAGCAACAAACATGAATGTTGCAAAAAGTTTTCTAAAAGCAATTTCCCCTATTTTTTTTATTTCCCTTCTTTTATTTTCATCTAACCAAAAACAAAATCAAATTTTCCTTACACCACCTAAACCCCAAACCTCACGAACACCTCACCCGCTCACCCATCTTCAAACCCACTGACCACGTACAGTGGAACTACGATGGAAGTACGACGAAACTACGACGGAACGACGATGAAACTACAACGGAACGACGGTCATATCTCCTACCTTTCATATACATAATTTTCAAATATTATGAGACAATCAAAGGTGATGGGGATGGGATTGTTGTTTATTGTAGAGTATGTGAAGAGAATTTCTTTACTGATTTGCATTTTACTCATTAACGTGGTATGCTTCTTTAAAAATTTACTGCTTTTTTTATTTTTTATTATCTAATATTATGCATAAGGAAGGGAAACAAAAACCAACTACTGCCAATTTCTGGTCTATTTGATTGTCATTTTGTTTTTCTGTTTTTCAGTGCAATGGTCTATTTTTAATCAACTACTACCAAAAACATTTTTGAAATCCTTCTTCTTTATAATTACAGAAGATGTTTAGTTCTGAAATTTGGATAAAATATTAAAAATGTGTTCGAAAAGAGCAAGAAAACTAAAAATGAGCAAACATATATGTGCAAGAAGTTTTCTTCCTAAAAAAAATGAATGCTTGTTGTTGGTGATGAGTGCTGGTTTCGGAAACAATGAATGCTTGTTGCTTGTTGTTTATAAAAACAATGAATGCTTGTTGCTTGTTTCAATAGTCAATATTATTATTGTTATCCTTATATGCATTTGATATTTCATTTTTTTTATTTGTCAAATTTGATGCACAACTGTTCTTCTATCCTGGATTTTGATGTTGACTTCACGGACATAATTGAAAAGAGTTTTTTGGTTGGTTTATCTTATAATTTTGTATGAAAAATCATGTTGTAGGATTTTTTGTTATAGAAACTACGATTATTATTGTAAGAATTCTAGTTATGCAAACTTTGGTACCTAAATGGTAACTTGGAACTAACTTTGTACATCACTTGGTGTAACTTGATAATTATAAGTGAAGTTCATATTGTTCAAACTCTTTCTCAAATTAGCGAAGCCTTTTTTACGTAGTTCTTCTATAATGTTTACAATTTTTAACAGGTTTATATAATAAATTTGATATTATTTTTATAATTAATAAAATATTTTTACCGACGTTTTCTATAACGTCTGTAAATCATAGTTTTTATTTTTTTAAAAAAATGACGTGACATGTTTAGTGGCGCAATAATATATGTTGCTAAAGTATACATTTAGTGACATATGTACGATGTCACTGTAAAAATTAATTAGTGGCGAATAATATGTCACTAAAAGTTAAGTTTTAGCGACGCTTCTCTATCACTAAATGTAGAGTTTTAGCGACGCGGTAGCAGTGACAGTCCTAGCGACGCCGTGGGTTGCGTCGCTAATACTTTTAGCGACGTTTCTTGGACTTTTAGTGACGTTTTTAATGCGCCACTAAAAGCTAATTTTCTTGTAGTGGTGGGCTTGTTCGCGATGCTCAACACGTGAAGAAAAAGAATGAGTTAATTTTTACTTGCACACGAAAGAGGTAGCCAACAAATCATATTTTTTCCAACTTTCAAACTAAATTAACATACCCTAATCCATATAATCTCAAATAAATCAACTTATGCTTAATTAATTTAAGATAATTAAAAAAAAATTAACTTAAATTTGGGATGTTACAATTTTAATGTATCCATGGATTGTTTTAGTTGTTTTTAAAGTATATCAATTAGGTATCAAGACTAAATAATCATTAATTATAGATATATAATTTGTATATCAATTAGGTATCAAACTAATGCTTTTAATTTCATGGTTAGTATTGTATCCAACTAAATTGATTGCTAATAATATATCCAATAAGTTATACAAGATGTGGAAATAAAAATGGAAGTTAGAAGCACAAGTGTACTGTTTAAGCATACAGAATTGAATGTGGTTAGATTGGTATATGATTTCTGTTTGATTTGTATTTGATTGTTATGTGATTACTATATGATTGATATTTGATTGTCATGTGATTTTCATTAGTTAAGTCTAACATAAAATATATGACAACTTTGTTCAATATATTATCAATAAAAAAACATATAATCTAACATCATGAACTACAAAAATTCTTTAAAAAAATAACTTATTTCGATATTAGATGAGATGACAATCAATATGAAATAACATTAATTATCATTAAGTATTAGACGTCAGCAAGACCAAAGAATTAAAGGCAATGAAACCCTCTAACTCTTGCGACTGTAGCTCCGACCACATCATACGATATCCCACTTTGTTTTGGTTCCCGTTTTAAAGATCGGAGGTAGGCAAGAAGGCACGATGAAGTCCGTCAGGATAAAAAAGCAAAATTTTCTCTTGTGAGTTTGATAGTAAGAGCAACAGAAGGGTAATACACATAAACGAACGCCATCAGAATAAAAGTTACTCATTAGTGGGGGAGGAGATTATCATCATCTGGTTAATCGATTCCTTAGAGGAAGTGCTACAAACTCCAATACAACAGAAAATTTTCAGGAAAACATTTTGCACAGAAGGTTTCATTTGGATAAAGAAAGTAACGAATAAGCGAGGATGTTTTCTGGAGATTTCTAAGGTAATGCAATCAGGGAAAAAAGGAAACATTGTGATTCCTCCAAGGATTGATTTTCATGGCTGGGAAAGCTTCAGGAAACTTTTGTTGGAGTTTATTAATGAAGGAGGGAAAAAAGAAACAAACCTGAAGATTGACCATTCTGAAGAATGGCCTGCCCTCCCTACTCAAAACAAAAACTATTATACGTCGGTACGAAAGGACTTGAAGATTCTGAGGAAATGTCACCCAGAAAAGAAAGTCAAGCGGCTAAGTTGAGATGACACTGTGGTTATTACAAAGAGGGATTTTCATGATGATTGGAGTTGAATCTTGAAAGCTATATAGAAGCAAACGAAAGCAAGCTTCATAATAAATCTCTTCCTCCCTAACAAGGCCATCTTAAAATGCCCTAATCAAACTATTCCCAAACTTCTTGCGATGAACAAAGGATGGGTGACCATTGGCCCGATAACCGTGAAAGTGGAAAGGTGGGACCCCATAAAGCACGAAAGACTTACGATGATCCCATCTTATGGAGGATGGATAAAGCTAAGAAATTTCGCGCTGCATCTTTGAAATACTTCGAATTTTAAGGCTGTAGGTGACATCTTGGGGGACTTTCTGGATTTCGCAGATGAAAACTCCTCTCTCATCGAATGCGTGGAAGTTGGAATTAAGGTGAAAGGTAATTATTGTGGTTTCGTCCATTTTGAATTTGAACTAATTGAGGGGCTCAATTCCTACCTAGTGCAGGTAGGGACTTTTCAGGATGCAAACCTATTAATAGACAAGGTCGTCGGAATCCATGACACTTTCTTGTCGCAAGCGGCAGACAAATTCTTCAAAGGCTCGACCTATCCAGGTCAAAACCCGATTGATATCTGGGGGGTTGAGAATCCAGATGTTAGACCAAAAGTGGTAGCTTCTCTCTGCTCTGAATAAGATAGTACAATGAGTCAGCCAGACCTGCCTTCTCTGTAAAAGACAGCTTCACAGAGGAAAGAAGAAAGTTCAAATTTGTCGCCTAGTCCTAAGGAAGCGAGCCAAATTTATGAGAAGGACAAAAAAGACTTAAAAGGAAAGAGGGTGTTAATTGAGGAGGATATTAGCAACTGGCCTGGTTCGCGGGAAGGCCCAAAGGGCTTGTTCATTAAAAGTATTGAGTAGTCCCCAAAGAAGGTCAAGGAAAGTATCGTGGGCCAAGGTTTTAAAAATCTCAAAAAGAAATTGAAATTTGCAGAAAGAAATGAACTACGTACGTTCCATAGAGGCGTCATTTGTTCCACGAGTGGGTAGTTACACTCTCTGAATAAGAAAAATGGAGGAGAAGACGAGGGTAGCAACTTTAATTCGGTTCTTTCAATTTCCAGCCTTGACAGTGGGTTTTCAGATTACAGATTTGCAGCGTTGGATACAAAAGTTATCCCAGATTTCCCAGATGGTCTAGAAGATTTGCAAGAATTTTTTGAGAGTGCTGAAGTTGAATGCAGTGTAGGAGAAGGTAATAAACAGATTATAGAGGTAGAAAATACTCTGGTAAACCAAATAGGAGAGACAGATATGACGGGCTTTGAAAGTGAAATGGAACTACAACCAATGTTTTCCATTCAAAGCTTCTTTCTGCTTAGCAAGGAAGTAGTCTCAGCTTTACTTGAACACAATCTCTGTATTCGGGCAATATCCAAAAAAACCAAAGCTTAGAAAAAAGGTGGGCCTGCAGGTAGTCAGAAGAAATTGACTTGGGAAGTTAAAGCTCTTATCAGTAGTTGAGAAAAGGAAGCTTTGAGTAGTAGAGAGAAAGATAACAGGGGCTCGACGAGTTATCCATGTTAGTTCTTTCTTGGAATGTCAAGGGGCTTAATGTGAGGCCCAAAAGAGAGGTTATGAAATACTTAATTGTTAAGTTTGTTCGGATGTAGTTATTCTGTAGGAGTCTAAAGTCACTGATGTAGATAGGAAGCTCATTAAGTCAGTCTGGAGTAGTCGCAATGTTGGTTGGGTTGTTCTTAATGCCGAAGGGTTTTCAGGTGGGATTCTCATGATGTGGAAGGAGACTTCTATGTCCATCACGGACTCCATACATGGGCTGTTCTCAATCTCTATTTCGTGTTGCTCCAACACGGGTTTCTCTGGGTAGATTTCTGGGATTTATGGCCCGTCGTCGTATAAGAGGAGGGATCTTTTCTAGTAGAAATTTGCTAGCCCTTACAACCTTTGTAGTGATTCTTGGTGTGTTGGTGGTGATTTCAATGTAGTGAGATGGATCAGTGAGAAATCGTCAGGGGGTGCTTCTACTACGAGAATGAGGATATTTAACTCCCTTGTGGAAGAAATGAACTTAGTAGACATTCCTCTCGGAAATGGGGTGTTCTCTTGGTCAAGATCAGGGATTAGACCTGCTGCCTCCAGAATTGATAGATTTTTTTATAACCAGAAATTGGGTTGACTTTTTCAGAGAAGTCAAGCTAGATAGATTGTCGCGCACCACTTCTGATCACTTCCCTATCCTTCTAAAGTCGGGCTGTCACTCATGGGGTCCCACTCCTTTCAGATTCAAAAATGCGTGGCTTGTCATCAGATGTTCCAAAAGAAGTTGGAAGTTTGGTGGGGAAGCTTGAAGAAAGAGGGCTGGCCTATGTACTCCTTTATGAGACGTCTCAGAGAACTTAAAGTGATTCTTAAACAATGGAACAAAGACTCCTTTGGGAGCATCTTTACACAGAAGCAGAATCTTGTTGACAGAATTTCGACTTTGGATAACAAGGTAGATGGGGAACCCCTCTCTGTCTTTGGGATTAATGAAAGAGAGAATCTTAAGAAAGATCTTCTAGACCTAATAATTAAAGAGCATAGATTTTGGCTGCAAAAAATGTAAGTTATAGTGGCTTAGAGAAAGAGATGAAAACTCCAACTTTTTCCATGGATGGGCATCTGCTACAAGTCCAGAAATATTATTTCCTCAATTGAGAACAACAATGGGACGATCTTAGTAGCTGAAGCTGATATTGTTGATGAAATTTTTACCTTTTATTCCAAGCTCTATAGCCAAAACATTCCTCACCCTTTTTTCTTTGAGAATGTCAGTTGGAAGTCTCTCAACCCTCGAGATTCTGCAGCTCTGGAAAAGCCCTTCTTGGAAAAGTAAATCCAACAAGCAGTCTTTGATACGGGGAACTTGAAATCTCCTGGTCGGGATGGGATGGCTGCGAATTCTACAAAAAGTCATGGAACATCCCCAAGCCTGATATTTTGAGAGTGTTCCAAGATTTTTTTAGAAAAGACATTGTCAACAAATGTTGCAATAAAGCGTATATTTGCTTAATTCCAAAGAAGAAAGATTCTGTGAGGGTAAGTGACTTTAGGCCAATTAGTTTGACCACCTCTCTTTATAAAGTTCTCTCGAAAGTTTTGGCTAACAGATTAAGGAAAGTCTTACTGTTGATCATTAATGACACCCATATGGCCTTTGTGGAGGGTAGGCAGATTTTGGATGCGATCTTGTATGCCTCCAAAGTTGTGGATGAGAGGCGTGCCAGTGGTAAAAAGGGGATCCTCTTAAAACTTGACCTTAAAAAAGCGTACGACAAAGTTGACTGGTCTTCCCTTGACAAGACACTCAAATTTAAGGGCTTTGGTCGAAGATGGAGGAAATAGATTTGGGGATGTCTGTCTTCTACAAACTTTTCTATTCTTATCAATGGCAGGCCAAGAGGGAAGGTTAACGCTAAAAGGGGTATCCGTCAAGGGGATTCACTGGCTCCTTTTCTTTTTACTATTGTTGGTGATGCTTTGAGTAGCCTAATTCGTTTTTGTGTGGAGCAAAAAACGCTGAAAGGCTTCCTTATGGGTAGTCCTGAAGTTAGTATTTCGCACATCCAGTATGCTAATGACACCTTGCTTTTTGTCGATTGGGGCTTAGATAATTTAGACGCTTGGTGGCTATTGATTAATATCTTTCTCACAGGAGCATGGTTGTCTTTAAATGTGGGTAAAACTTCTATCATTGGCATTAATGTGGATCTTGCAAAGTTGAGCCCTTTTGTTCCAAAGGTTGACTACAAGGTACAACACTTCCTTTTCTCGTACCTTGGTTTCTCTGTTGGGGGCGCTCGCAGATTTAAGGAAGGATGGAATCTTTTAGAAGATAAATTTAACCACAAAATTGATAAATGGAGGTTTGTCACTTTGTCTATAGGTGGGAGGCTTACCCTTGCTCAAGCAGGTATTTCTTCTCTCTTTTACAAGGGTCGAAAGCCTCCATTCAATGTTTGGAAAAGAAAATAAGGGATTTTGTGTGGAGTGGGGAGGATTTTAGGCCTATTGCCCATTTGGTGAAGTGGCAGCACGCCTCTTCTCCCATTTGTTTCAGAGGTTTAGGTATTTGCTATTTAAAACAGAAAAATTATGCCTTACTTATGAAATGGTTGTGGAGGTTTTCAGTCGAGGAAGATGCTCTCTGGAGGAAATTGATGATAGCCATATACGGGGCAAAGGAAGGTGGTTGGTGCCCCAAGTTGCCTAAAAGAGGAGGTCGCATAGAATTTTGGTTGGTATTTTGAAGCAAAGAGAAGATTTTCTCATGTTGGTGAGTTTTACTGTAGGGGATGGGAAGCGCATCAAGTTCTGGACCGAGGAATGGTGTGGTAGCCCTTGTTTATCCAATAGATTTCTGGAGATCTTTGCTTTATCTTTAAATAAGGATATGGCGGTTGCTGATTGTTGGTGCTCTTTCTCTAAATCTTGGAATTTAAGGCTGAGGAGAAGTATCAATGATGATAAATTCAGGGGTGTGTTGTCTATTTTGGAGCTGTTGCACTCTTGGGTCCCGGGAAGGGGGAAGGATAACATTAGATGGAAGCTGAATGGGAGTGGAACCTTCACGACAAATTCTATGTTCCTTTCATCCACGAGGAAAGCCCCAACCATTGCCTCTCCTCTAGTGCGTTATATTTGGAAATATCACGAGGAAGGTGAAATGTTTTGTGTGGTCGTTGGCCTATAGGAGTCTGAATACTCAAGAGAAGCTACAAAGGAAGCTCCCCAACTCAACTTTGTATCCTTCTATATGCTTCCTTTGTTTTAAAGATATGGAGTCTCTTATTTTCTTACAGTGTGATTTTACTAAGAGGGGTTGGTCAGTTTTATTTAATACCTTTATCCTAAATATATGTTTTCCTGATATGATCGATAAGTGGCTTTTAAAGGATTTGAATATTAAAGTTTTGAATGTTAAAGGGAATATTATTTGGGGTTGTGCATTTCGTTCTTTTATTTGGGAAATTTAGAGGCAGAAAAATAGTCGCATTTTTTAGGATAGATGCAATTCTTTTGATTGTTATTGGACCGTGGTTAAACACACGGCTTCGTGGTGGTGTACAAATTATACATAAGAATTTTGTAATTATAGCCTCTCCATGATATTTAACAATAGGAAGGCGTCCTTTGATAGTTGTTTGGTTTGGGGAGGGCCACCTTGGCCCTTGCCCGTAGGTTGTCTCCTTGCACCAAGTTGCCTAAGAAAGGGAGGTCGCATAGAATTTAGGTTGGTATTTTGAAGCATCGAGAAGCTTTTCTCAGGTTGGTGAGTTTTATTGTAAGGAATGGGAAGCGCATCAAGTTCTTGACCAATGAATGGTGTGGTATCCCTTGTTTATCCAACAGATTTTCGAAGATCTTTGCTTTATCTTTAAATAAGGATATGGCGGTTGCTGATTGTTGGTGCTTTTTCTCTAAATCTTGGAATTTAAGGCTGAGGAGAAGTATCAATGATGATGAATTCAGTGGTGTGTTGTCTATTTTGGAGCTGATGCACTCTTGAGTCCCAAGATGGGGGAAGGATAACATTAGATGGAAGTTGAACGAGAGTGGAACCTTCACGACAAATTCTATGTTCCTTTTCTCTACGAGGAAAGCCCCAACCATTGCCTCTCCTCTAGTGCGTTATATCTGGAAATGTCGTATCATGAGGAAGGTGAAATGTTTTGTGTGGTTGTTGGCCTATAGGAGTCTGAATACTCAAGAGAAGGTACAAAGGAAGCACCCCAACTCAGCTCTGTATCCTTCTATATGCTGCTTTGTTTTAAAGATATGGAGTCTCATGACCATATTTTCTTACACTGTGATTTTACTTGGAGGGGTTGGTCAGTTTTATTTGATACCTTTAGCCTAAATATATGTTTGTCTGATATGATTGATAAGTGGCTTTTAGAGGGTTTGAATCTTAAAGTTTCAAATGCTTAAGGGAATATTATTTGTGGTAGTGCATTTCGTGCTTTTATTTGGGAAACTTGGAGGGAGAGAAATAGTCGCATTTTTTAGGATAGACACAATTCTTTTGATTATTTTTGGACCGTGGTTAAACACACGGCTTCATGGTGGTGTACAAATTATACATCAGAATTGTGTAATTATTGCCTTTCCATGATATTTAACAATCAGAAGGCGTCCTTTGATAGTTGTTTGGTTTGGGGAGGGCCACTTTGGCCCTTGCCCGTAGGTTGTCTCCCTTGCACCCTTTCGGGTGTTATATATATATATATATATATATACATACTTGTCTCATAAAAAAATTATCATTAAGTATTAGATAGTAATTGATAATAATTGATATCATTGATGATCAGAGAACAATCTATATTAAATAACAATAAAAAAGTCATAAAATTACAAATAAACATATCATAGCAATCAGAAAACAATCAATATCAAATAAAAATTAAACGTGTCAAAGAAAAGAAGCTAATCAGATTACAATTAGAAAGCAATCAAACAATATCAAGAATTACAATGAAAAAAAAAAGTAATCAAATGACAATCAAAACCCAATCAAATGACTATCAAGAGGCTGGCTAAAATTGAGAAAATAGAAGGTAATTATATAGCAATCAAATTTCATGAACAAGTTTGTGAATCAATGAGTATTTTCGACTTTTCGGTTTCAATTTCTCTTTTAAATTAGGCTAGGCAACCAGTTTTGCTTTCTTTTTTCTCCCAGCAATTAGCCATTTTTATTAAGTAAAAATTATGATATATTGTTGTAAAATTAAATTTTAGTTTTTAGAAATTATGAACATTAAACATTTTAATTAGGATAATTATTTTAAATGACAAAACTTTTGAAAATATTTACAAATGTAGAAATATATCACAATCTATCGGTGATAGACCACGATAGATTAAGATAGACTAATATATGTGTCTTTCATGATAGAGATAGTAGTATATTTTGGTCTATGGTGGTCAATCGTAGATTGACTGTGATATTTTTTCTATATTTTGTGAATATTATTGTTTATTTTGCTATATTTGAAAATAGTCATTTTAATTATATATTTGGTACATATGAATGAAATATGTAAATATTTAAGTAAAACACTTTGTAATGATTTAAGTTAACTAATGTTTTTTTTTGTAAAATATCCAAAAGAGTAAAATTTTCCTATGAGGAACCTGATCCCTGTGAATTCTCCATGGAAAATCCTGTCTAATTTCCGATCATGGAAAATTTGGTGGTGATGTGAAATGAAATGGAAAGCTAGGACGGGGGATGGGGAAGCCCACAATGAATGCTTGAAATAGCTGAAAAACTTCATTAACACTTATTTGTTCGTTTTTAAGTGATAAAACGATTTTCTCTTTTAAGAATCCTTGCTCTAGACAAACTAAATAAACTGAATGATGTTGAAAGTGAAAGACCATGAAAGTGTTCAACTGAAATCAAGAGAACAATGGAAAATGTGGGAGTGTTTGACTGAAGTGGATAGTTGAGAGTGACCTTTCATTACTTGTTCCATACTTGATATCAAAAACATTGAACCGTGCGTATAGAATATTGGTTGAAAATAAATGTTGATATTAGAACGTTGGTTATGCGTTAAATTTTTGTTCATCAGTTCTTGAAAGGAAAGAGTGGGGAAGCATTTAAAATCAGGTAAAATTGTTATTTCATATGTGAAAAGCTTAATAACAAATAAGATTTTAAAAAGAAGTCAGTTATACAAAAGTTTTTGTTTTTGGGACATTTTGTTCAGTTTATCCTAATGTTTACTATTTGCTTATTCCCTTTTATTTAAAGTATATTAATTAAAAATTTAATTTAGATTTAAAAATATGTTCAAATTAAAATAATAATTAACATAAAATGTATTATATTTGTATTGTATTTTACTAATAATTGAAATTTATATTTCTTATTTTTATGGATTGTATTTAGTATATGTTTATGTCATATTTATTCATACACTAGAAAATAATAGAAAAGAAATGCATTGAAAAAACTGATTAGGATCTTGCAGTAGTATTTACACTAATATCAATATAGATGCAATATGATGAAACTTAGATAAGAAGAAATAAACACAGAGACGTTAACCCAGTTCGGCAACTTAGCCTACGTCTGGGGGGTTTTCACCCTGATGAGATCTTTATTATTATTATCACAGAAACTCTTCATAGTTCACAAAGTTACAACACTTGTCATAACTTAGGATAATAAGTACAGTAGCACAGATAACGTAGAGATATCTTCTCAGCTAATACTCGTCTTCACAATTCACCGAATCGTTTGGTAATCTGTCTTTACTGTGTTCTTGATAATCTCATATAATCACAGGCTCCCCCTGTTTAAGCTCTTCAAGATATTTGTGAAGAGTTCTCCCCCTCAAGAGGCTCACACCATGCTAACGTACTTTCACTCTTTTTAGATTACCCACATAGGCTTGATAAAAACAGCAAACTTTTTAGTCAAAGAGTGTAAAGTACAAGACGACAAACACACCTTGTAATCTCTTGTTCAGAATCTCAAAACCCGCCACACACCCTAGGTAAAAAACAAAAGATTTATATTCATAATAATTTTTAGAAGATTTAACCCCTTTAAATCAAATCTATCCAAGAACATCTCAACCACTAAGAGAGATAATTAATCATATACATAATTAAGATATTCTTGAAAAATGAATAATGTTAAGCCAATTATTAAATGCAACAAGCTCCCCCTTTGGCTAACATAATTTCTTTTCTTCACCCATAAAACACGCACACCCAATCAACCACTAATATGCTGCAGACAAACTCCATATAGCAATTAACAATAACCAGCAGAGCCTTAGAGAAACAGACCCCAATCATCAAGCAGAAGTAGAAACAACTTTATCACACTGTATTAACACAGAACCACAACAGCTCAAAGTTAAACCTCCAGTCATAACAGAAGACACAGAAATACAAATACCACCAGAAGCAAAAAAAAAACACACCACGAAATCAGCAGGATGAACACACAAAAACATATCCAACTAGATACCCAACATATTCTCCCCCTGGGTGAGGAAAGAAATCAATCAGATGTCCGAGACTGTGGTTCATCAGTAGTCGGCTCCCCAGACACTGTCTGTTGCAATGCAATCAGCAAGACATCAACAGCTGCTCGACGATCAGTAAGCGTGCGGATTGCAGCAGTCAAGGCCTTAGACTTAGATGACAACGTGTGCATTACTCGAGTCCCCAACCTCGCAAGTAATACAAAGTTTCCATCCGAAGATCCCAGATTATCTGTCACATTCTCAGATGTCGATGCCGGTCCAGAATGGTCTATATCAGCCACATGCGTACCCTGAAACAACCGCAAACTAAGATGGAGAATCTTAGGAGCAGGTCCCGGTGAATCGACAGCGGTAAGAATGTGAGGATGTTGAGACAACACAAAGACACTGAAAAGACGAGGGAAGCAAATAGGAATTTTCAAGCCAAAAGAAGCTACATGTTTAGTCAACTGAGACAGTATGAGATCACCCACATTTATCCGTTCACCCTGACCAACCTGAAAAATCAACTGCCCCAAGGCAACAGAAACGATGGAAGCATGGGTGGAAGGTATCCAATTAGCAGTACCTATCTTATGGAGGATCGCATACTTGACACTTAGAGCAGAAGCAGGAAGGTGTTTGAAAGACGACCAAGAATGAACAGTACTGCCAGTCAATTCTGTTGTCAAAACTTAAGATGATGGTGGTGAACTAGAACTAGCAAACTCAGTATCTACACCAAGAAACTGATTAAGTGTGTTAATCGAGAAATCAATGCACAATCCTCGAACAGGAACCTTTTTGTACTCTTAATCATTCGGATAATTAAACCCTGAGGGAAGATTCACGATCAATTCTTGCATGAACCATGGATAAAAAGGACCAAGATCAACAATTGTTTTTAACAAACCAGCCTGTACTATCAAATCCATCACAGCAAAACATGAGTGATGCTTGTCTGAAACAAGCATTTCATCAGCAATTCGTCGTTGCATAACATACCTCCAACGAGACACATTATCCTCACAATGAAAAGATATCCCATCAATAGGTCCTGCAGGAACATTCAGAGGCACCTTTCGTCTTCCTAGCTTTGTTGTAACAAAACGATGTCGTGGTCCAGCATGAGAAGAAGAAGGTTTTGTAGAGAATGTTTTCTCTTGAGTAGGTGGAGGAACAAGATTCTTATTAGCTTGGTTGGTCTTCTTTTGAATCAGAGAAGCAATGAGAATATCATCATCATCTTCAGAGTCATTCGACGGAACAGTAGATTCAGTAGGTGGTGCAGGAACAGGAGGCTCTACATCAGCAACTCCAGAGCCAGAAAGATCACAAAAAACATGAGAAGAATGAGAAGTAGGAGAAACCCTAACATCCCCAGTAGGAACAGAAACATTCGCAGGAGACACATTAACACGCTGACCCTCAGACGCCAAATCAGGCAATACAGTATCTTCAGTAGGGTTAGTATTCGATTTATTAGACACACCAGAAGACAGCATCGGTGATGAAGTAGAATCAAGATTCTCTATACCCGGTTCTACAGTCGTGACTTCAGGTATAGTATCGGGTGCATACAATAAATCAGAAGAATCAATCGGTGTAAAAGAAGACTTACTCGATTTGGAAACACGTGATTTGTATTGCCGAGAACCTGATGATGTCTTAGATGGAGAAGAAACGAAGGCACCTCTCATACGAACACCGTGAGTATTGCATCGTGTTGAAGGACGACTTTCATCAACATCATAGGAAGTTCCTCGGCGTGTAGAGACCATCGTGATTCAGCAAACCCTAACCTAAAGCTTTAAGTTACACGCTGTAAAGGCAGGGAAGAAGATACACTACACAATGCTCAATAAATAACTTCCCTCCGAGCTTTGAAAGTTCAAATAGAAGAAGGATTTTCTATTTTTTTTTAAAAAATAAACAGGCTGCATGTAACTAAGGCCTTTTAAAAAGCCCATAAGAAAACTAACCCGCTGAGCTTATTTTTGGCATACACTTATGCCTGCATGTAAATGCTCAAAAGTAGAACAATCTAGAGGATTAGTTAATATATCAGCTAGCTGAGTACCTGTGTGAATATGAGAGAGAGCAATCACCTTCCGTTCAACCAAATCTCGTATAAAATGATGGCGTATATCAATGTGCTTCATTCGACTGTGTTGCACTGGATTTTTTGAAATATTTATAGCACTCAAGTTGTCACAGTACAAAGTCATAACTTCCTTACTAACTGAATATTCATCTAGCATCTGCTTCATCAATAAAAGCTGTGTGCAACTACTACCGGCAGCAATGTATTCAGCTTCAGCTGTAGACAATGATATACTATTCTGTTTCTTACTAAACCACGAGATCAAATTATTTTCCAAGAAAGAAACAGCCTCCCGAAGTACTTTTTCGATCATCTGAACACCCAGCCAAATCTGCATCGCAATACCCAACCAACACAGAAGTAGTATCAAATGTATACCATAAACCATAATCGACTGTCCCAAGAATATATTTGAACACATGCTTCACCAGGGACAAATGAACTTCTTTTGGTTCTTATTAGTATCGTGCACAGACACCAACAGCATATGCAATATCTGGTCGACTAGCTATTAGATACAAGAGACTTCCAATCATGTTTCTATAGGTTCCTTCGTCAGTGTGAGGTGAATCAAGTCCTCTTCCCAGTTTAACATGTGTCACTGCAGGTGTTCGTTTACTCCGAGACTTATCTAGCCCAAATTTCTTCAACATATTTTTGGCATATTTTTCTTGAGAAAGAAAAATTCCACTATCAGACTGCTGTATTTGCAACCCAAGGAAGTATGTTAGCTCTCCTAGCATACTCATCTCAAACTCTGACTTCATTTGAAGAATAAAATCATTAACCTGTTCCTGCGGTACACCTCCAAACACAATGTCGTCAACATATATTTGAACACTGACAAAATTGTTACCTTCACGTTTAATAAAAAGTGTTCTGTCACTGTGACCTCGTGAGTAACCGTGTGTACACAGGAATTCAGCTAACCGATCATACCAAGCTCGAGGGGCCTGTTTGAGTGCATACAACGCCTTCTGCAATTTATACACATGATCTGGATGAAAAGGATCTGCAAATCCCTTAGGTTGAGCCACATAGACTTCTTCATTAAGATAACCATTTAAGAAAGCACTCTTGACATCCATCTGGTATAGCTTGAATTTAAGCAGACATGAAACACCCAGTAGTAGTCTTATTGCCTCCATTCTAGCAACTGGTGCGAATGTTTCATCAAAATCAAGTCCTTGAACCTGATTTACCTTTGTGCCACAAGTCGCGCTTTGTTTCTAGTAACCACACCCTGCTCATCAGGCTTATTTTTGAAAATCCATTTGGTTCCAATAACATTAGTATCCTTAGGCTTAGATACTAAAACCCAAACCTGATTCTGTTCGAACTGTAATAGCTCTTCCTGCATGGCAGCAACTCAATACTCATCCTTTAAAGCTTTTGTGACTGTGGTCGGTTCAAGTGACGATGTGAAGCACATGTTATTGACCATTTTGACATAATCAACTTTTTCTTTCTTTCTGGTCGACACACCTGAATTGAGATCACCAATAATATTAACTGAAGGATGATTCTTACTAACCCTTGTAGAAGGTAAACCATGGAGTCCCTCACTAGCGACATTTGTCAATTCAGTTGCAGAATTAACACCCGAGTCAATTCCAGAGTCATTACTAGTACTTCTAACACTGGGATCCGAAATTTGTTTACTCAAGGATTTTAAACTATTCACTACATCCTTTCTTGTCATGCTAGTCTCTTCATCCTCACCGTTTGTTGTTGGGAGTACGAATCTGTCACAGAAGGTTACGTTGATAGACTTCATAACCGTTTGAGTGACTTTATTAAATATGCGATATGCTCGACTAGATGGTTAATATCCTAGAAAGATTGCTTCATCTGACTTGGAATCTCATTTCTCATGATAATTCCTGCCCAACAGGACATAACACAAACAACCAAAAACATGAAAATACTTAATGTTTTAGTAGTTCCAGACCTTATTATTACACGATTTTGTATATGACAAGCAGTGTTTACAGCTTCTGCCCAAAACTTAATACGAACATTCATGGCATGCATCATCGTTCGTGCAATTTTTTGCAAGGTTCTGTTCTTCCTCTCGACAACACCATTCTGTTGTGGAGTAATAGGTGCAGAATATTCATGAAAAATCCCTTCAGACTGACAAAACTCATTGAAGACTTCATTATCAAACTCCTTACCATGATCACTACGAAATCGAGTGATAGTTATTTCTTGTTCTCTTTGCAGCTGGAGAAAAAGAGCCTTGCAAACTTGAAATGTCTCTGTCTTATCTCGGATGAAACGAATCCTTGTAAATCTAGAATAATCATCCACACAAACACAAACATATCTCTTTCTTCCCAAGCTCTCTGACTGCATAGGCCCCATCCGATCAAGGTGCAACAATTCTAGTACTCTGCTAGTACCAACTTTATTTGTTTTCTTATGAGATACCCTGATCTGTTTTCCCACTTGACAATCACCACAGAATATTTCTGATTCAAACGATAAGGTTGGCAAACCACGCACTGCATTCTCTGCTACTGTTTTTCTAAGAGATTCCATGCTGATGTGTCCAACCCTCTTGTGCCACAGAGTTGTTTCATCCACTCTAGTCAGATAACACACTTCATTCCTCTGTTTAGGAATCCAGTGATAGCAATTATCTGTAAGTCGTGTTCCTATCATTTTCACAGTTTGATTCTCATCTACAACTGTACATTTATCTTTTGAGAAAGTGACTTGAAACCCCTGATCACAAAGCTGACTTATGCTTATTAGATTCGCTGCTAATCCTTCTACTAATCTCACATTATTTAATACAGGCAGCTGTTGATCTTCTATATTTCCTTTTCCAATCACTCTTCCCCTTGCACCATCACCAAAAGTCACATAGCCTGCTTTGCACTCTTTCAAACCAGTCAACACTGTCTGAATCCCAGTCATATGCCGTGAACAGCCACTATCAAAATACCAATCATCCTTGGTCATTTTATGGACCAAGGTAAGGGCTACATTGCACCTGGAAACAGACCCTGGATTATTTATAGCTAGATTCTTATCTTTTTTAACCTTCCAAACCTGCTTGACAACTTTGAAATACTTTTGTCCTTTAGACAACTCAGTTGAATGCAAATCATAGCAATAAGGTCTGATATGTCGTGATCTTCCACAGAAATGGCATACCCAACTTCTTTTTGGTTTTCTGATGCTATCAACTGTAGATTTTTCAATGTACACCTGAGACTTGTGAGAGTGCTGCTTATGTTCTTCATCACCACTACTCTGGTTGTATCCTAACCCCCTTCTATCTCCGGCTACTCTTCCCATATTTAAAATATTATCTAAATGATCAGTTCCAGAATTCATCATACGTACAGTTTTAGTTATACTATCACGCTCCTGAGTTTCTCGCAGTGTTATTTTCAATTCTGACACAGTTATTAACAACCGATGATTTTCCTCCACAAGTTTCATTATCCGATCACTTTGCTGTTTTATCATCTTTATATATTCAGCTTCTATTTCAGCGCTTGACTTAGTGCTTTCATTCTTCTATTCTTCTTCTATAGCTAGTTCAAGTTCCAGTGCCTCCTCATTACTGATCTCAGATGCAGTGTCCTCTGTAATCCTTGCCACTAGTGCTTGGATTTCTTCCTCACTATTGCTTTCATATTTTGAATCGTCGACAAAGTTGCCGTGAATTCCTTCTTTTGCGTCCTTAAAAATGTAGTGCATTCAGCTTGATAATGTCTGAATCCCTCACACTCTCGGCAACGAAATGCACGATCACTTCTCTGTGAATTATTAGCACTGTTCCCTTCAGGTTCTTTTTTCTTAAAAGAGGAATTTGACACTTTTAACGGGCTTACGTTGCTTCAGTTATGACTAGACGACTGACTTCCAGAACGCCTGTTGTACTTCTGTGTAAAACTTTGTGAATTGTTTTGATAACAAAGCCATGGTATCCATCATACTATCCTCACTTATCCGCTCTTTCTTGGAGTTTGATTTAGCATTACAAACAGTTTGAAAGGCTACGTTCTTTCCTTTACTTACTTCTTTGCTTCGTAGAGACAATTCATAAGTACGCAGCGAGCCAAAAAGTTCTTCTAACTTCATTGCAGAAACATCTTGGGCTTCTTCAATCGCAGTAACTTTCATATCAAAATAGATAGACAATTAATATTGCAAATTAAGTAGAGTAACCCACGAGTAGTATTGAATTGAACTCCTTGAAAAATTTATAGAAAGTTAAACCTCAAAATAGATAGACAATTAATATTGCAAATTAAGTAGAGTAAATGGATAAATATATATCAACGTGTATGTTTGTGACTTGAGCTGCGTGTTTGATAGGAGCTTGTGGTTGAAGTCATCACACCTCCATTTTGTTCTCTGCTTCGTTTTCTAGTTTGAATCGAACTTGATGGTTCACCCTGTTTCATGTTTCAAGGATAAAACAGAACAAAAATATTATTTAACAAAATAAAGATAAATCACTTATACTCTATTGCCATTTATGATTATTCTAATTAATATCTAAATTACTCTCTTTACAGAAAAATGATATCTGAATTCCTAATCAATAGAGTAGATTAGCAATGTGCACAATATATCATTTACGAAGTAGTAGCGGATGAGTTGATTATCATTATAGTCAAATAGGTTATAAAATTGGTGTTTGAGTAGAATATATATATATATTAGAATTTTGGGTAGAAAATATTAAACACATAACATTAAGACTACGAGTAGGAAATATTAAATACCGTATTAAATAGTAAAAACTATTTTAACAAAGAAATTAAATTTGAAATATAGTAATAAAATAGTTAAACATATAATAAATGAAACATTCACCGTTATAATTGGAGTCTTAAATATGGGGCAACTATGATACTCACCTAAGATTTGAAAACATACACTCGGTCAAATAGTATTATTTTTATGTATTAGTTGAATTATATGATGAAAGAAAAATTAAAATATCCACTCATAAAATAAATTAAATTTTAAATATATATTTTAGTCTTATTTCTTCAATGTAGTCCCTTGATTTCTAAAAATAATTTTCAACTAGTCCCTCACCTATGAATAACGTAAAATTGAGTAATAATACTTACATGTCATGGTCTCTTTTATAAGAAACGTTTATGTGTGCCAGTAGACAGTGACGTTAAGAATGATTTATTGTCAGAAGCTCATAGTTCTCCATTCTCTATGCATCTTGGCAGTACTAAGACGTACCAGGACTTGAGACGAGTTTACTAGTGGCATAATATGAAGAGATAAATGACAAATTTTGTCAATTAGTGTTTGGTGTGTTAGCATGTGAAAGCACCAAGACAAAAGCCAACATGATTGTTACAATCTCGTAATGTACTAGAGTGGAAATGAGAGAATATGTCAGTGGATTTCATTACAAGATTGCCTAGAACAGCGAAGGGCCACACCATGATATTGGTCATTGTGGATAGACGCACTAAGTCTGCACATTTCATGTAACTTTCCAAAAATTTGAGACAATTTTAGTTTAATTATCTTAAAATAATAAGTTAAATTTATTTTGAGATCTGATTTGTTTTGGGATGTTAATTTCTTTTTTGATTAAGAAATTATATATATATATATGGGTATATAAATTTAATTATTTTGGTCAAAATATAATTGGTGAGAAGAAAGAGAAGGACCTAATTTGATTTGGAAAAAACTATTTGATTTGGTAGAAATTTGGAAAGTATAATAATAATAATAATAAAAGATTATTATTATTTATAAATTAATATTATTATTTATTAATTTAGGATTTATGGTTTTACTTTAAAATAAAGAAAGTTAAAAAAATTTCAATTTTATTCTTCCTCTTCTTCTCCAGCCGCATGCCTTCACACTCACTGTGCAAGTTTTCCTCTGTCGGTTTCCGACGTACTCCTTTTGGCTAGCCGCGAAGTTTCCGCGCGTCGGTTAGCTGTCGCATTTCAACCCCTATCCACTACAGTCGTACCATTGTGTCACCGTTGTCGCCGGTTGTTTCTGGGTAAACTTTATTTGTTTTAATTATAGATTTTTGAATACCCAATAAAGTTAAATTGAGAATTTATTTGGGAATTATTGTTGGTTAATTGAAGGTTATTTTGGAGCTATTGTTAGAATTAATTCGTAGAGTTTCTCCTACGAATTAATTGGATCGTCGACAACGAATCGGTAAGATTGAAGAACTACTTTGAAGGGTAAATTTGATTAATATTTTTTATGAAAAAATTGTTAATTAAATTGTTATGTATAGATTTGACTTGGAGCTTCATTGATGAATTAATTCGTACGGTTTTCTCTACAAATTAGATTGGACTGGCAACCAATTGGTAAGTTTAAAATATTTTACAGAAGGATTAAAGTTAAAATTAATTAATAGTTTTATAAAAAAAATTATTAATTAATTGTTTTATGAATAAGATCAATTTGAGGGAGAAACTCAAGTCAAGCTATTAACAACACTTGAGGTAAGAGACTTACTACTGGTTCCTCGACTGTAAGATTATTTATGCGACATCTAGGTTGTTTGATTAGGTGATAAGATAAAGTAACTGATTAGGCGACGAGTTTAAGTTATTTTAATTAATAATTTTAGGAAAAATTATTAATTAAAATTGGAAATAAGGGATATTTCTATTGAATCCACGCCTTAGGCAGATAAGGTGTGGAAGATGGTTGGGTTGCATGCGTTGTGGCGTTAACTTCAGGTTCTTGTATAGCTATTTGTGTGGATTATGCATGACCTGTCGTTTTATGGATTACATTAATTGTTACATGAGGAATAAACTGTTGTTGTGATTGTTATGTTTATTAATTTGTTGGATAAGGTATCCGTTAACTTTATCTAATAACTATGTGTACTTTTTGATGGGATGAATTGACAAGCATGTGTGGCGTATGTCACGAGGGTCGGGTTAATAAGCCTATGTGGCGTATTGTTCCGACCGGGTCGGGTTAACAAGCCTGTGTAGAGTATTGTTCCAACATGATTGCTTTTTTATATGGTCCCATCGGTTTGCTAGGACGACCCTGGCATTGGGCTGTATGGGCGTTCCTACCAAACCATTTGATTGTGTGTCGTATAATACAAGTTAATAAAGAGAATTAATGGTCACCTAGTGAACTCGATGATATTCTTATGATAAACTTGTTGTTTATAGTTTATGTGATAAGCGGGTAATTAGGTATCAATGTATAACTCGTATGTCAAGCTTAACTGTGTGGTACGCTGACCTGACATGTTTGGTTATGTGACAAATTGCTTGATATTGTTTTATTTCGTGAGTTAACTAAATGATTTAGTTAACTACTGGTGATGGTTATGGGTTGAGCTAACCGAATGGACTAACTCTTGGTTAGCTGTTGGTGATGGGTTATCTATGTTGAGATGAACTGTTTGGTTATGTGACGATCTGTTAGAACATATTGCTATGGAAAAACCAATGAGGTTGTATGGCGATATGCCTTTATGGTTTGTTATGGAAAAACCATAAAACATGATAAAGGTGTGAGGTGTTTGTGGTTCTCATTTTGAAATTAAACTTCATATGTTTGTGTATGAATGTTTTGGACTAAGATTGCATGATTTGAGACTATGGTGGCTGTTAACTTTATCTATTAGCCATGTTGTACTCGGTATGTGAGACGATAGATGCTTTTGCATGTGATCCACAGGTTTGCTAACGACCCTGGCATTGGGTAGTATGGGTGTTCCTACCAAACCATTTGACTGTGTGTCGTAGAGTACAGTTTAATAGGAAGTTAACAATTAACCTAGTGGGCCTAGTAGTGGGTTCCTTACTGAGTATTTTTGTACTCACCCTTTTCATGTTTATTTTTCAGGTAAGTATAAGGAAACCGGTGACGGACAGGAATGACTAGTGACCATTTGTTTGGGGACTATATTGAAAAATGCTTCCGCTGTGTTGATGTTGTTATTAGTGACAAATGCTTCCGATATACTTTGTAAAGATTAAGAGTTTTTATTTAAGTAACGACCTCGGGTTAAAGATGAAAATTTGAGACGTTACAGTTGGTATAAGAGCCTAAGTTTTTAGATTCTGCAGACTGACTTACGATGTAAGTCTATGGTTTACGTCCCATGGTCACTTTGATTCCTTCGTCCTCACCAGGTACGTTTCTTGATAAGATATTTTATGGATATATATTTATGGCATTGCCTGTATAAATTGAAAATTAACATGGACTTTTTATATGATTGAGAACCTTATGGAAAAAGGTTATGGTTAGAAAATGTCGCCACATAGCAGTGCTAAAAGGGAACTAAGCACATGTTTAAATTCAAGTGATTTGAAGCACATTGGTTTGTAGACAGAGTTAAACTTTGTTGATGGAAAAATTAAAACGCTATTTGGTAAATATTTGTTAAAATGAGACTTCCAGAGTTTATGTTGTATTTTACCTTGGGGAATGAGATTAGTGGATTTACAATAAACTTTGTCCCAATAAGTCGCATACTTAGAGGCGAGATTAAAGTTTATTAAGACAAATTTTATTAAAGGTTGCTAGATGTTAAAGCTAAGATCACCGTGACTCTAAGGTAAGTGATTCTTTTGTTAGGATACCCTTCAGTAGAACACTCAAAATTGGAAAATTGATGACCATGTTTAGTTATATGGTACCATAAAATCATATTATTGATTAATGAATGAATTTATGAGCTATGACTATAAGGACACTATGAGCATATTGAAAAACTATTGATATTGACATTTATGCTTAGGCGAGAGTGTCGATTACATGCTAAGATGAAAGGTGACCGTTTACTCTTTTGACAGACTATGTACTACCTATGCTATGATTTGTGACCTTTCCGGATCACTACCTATGATTTGTAATCCTTCGAAATTATTACTTACGCCATGATTTGTGTTCCTTTGGGATCACTACTTACACCATGATTTGTGTTCTTTTGGGATCACTACTTACGCCACGATTTTTGTTCCTTTGGAATAACTACCTATGCCATTTTATTATTGGTACATTATGCCTCTGTCAAAAAGAGTTTAACAGTCACCCAAGAGGCCCCAATAGAGGAATTACCTACGGAGTATTTTTTTTTTATACTCATACATTTCTTATGTTATGTGGTAAATCATTAAAGAAGATAGCAAAATTTAAAGGAATTTTAGCCTTCATGTGCCAGTTGAAAACTTGAACTAGCAAAACGACCAATTTGAGTCAAAAAGAAAAATAACTCAGCTCGAGTTAGACAAAATTGGTACATGTATACAAGTTAAGTAAGTTGGATTCGTGGGTTGAGTTTTAATGGTTATGAGTCGTAACATCGAATGGAAACCTAAGCTATGAGAAGCAACCTATTGAGATTTCTGGCAAGAAAAGTGAGGGTGCTACGCAATAGAGGAAATTTCGTTAGTAAAAGTTTTGTGGCGGAATCACTTAGTCGAAGAGGCTACATAGGAACATGAGGATGGCATGAGGGCACATTTTTTAGAGTTGTTCGAGGATTAGAACTTTCGAGGATGAAAGTTTCTTAAGGATGGAAGATTGTAACATCCCAAAAATTTGAGGCAATTTTAGTTTAATTATCTTAAAATAATAAGTTAGATTTATTTTGAGATCTAATTCGTTTTGGGATGTTAAATTCTTTTTTGATTAGGAGATTATATATATATGGGTACATATATTTAATTATTTTGGTCCAAAGATAATTGGTGAGAAAAAAGAGAAGATCTAATTTCATTTGGAAAACAATATTTGATTTTGTGGCAATTTGGAAAAGATAATAATAATAATAATAAATTATTATTATTTATTAATAAATAATAATATTATTATTTATAAATTAATATTATTATTATTTATAAATTATATTATTATATATTAATTTAGGATTTATGGTTTTGCATGAAAGTAAAGAAAGTTAAAAAAAAATTCAATTTTCTTCTTCCTCTTCTTCTCCAGTCGCACACCGTCACCCTCACTGTGCAAGTTTTCTTCCGCCGATTTTAGACGTACCCCTTTTGGCTAGGCCCGAAGTCTCCGCGCGTCGCTTAGCTGCCGCGTTCTCAACCCCTATTCACCGTCGCCGTGCCATTGTGTTATCGTTGTCGTCGGTTGTTTGTGGGTAAACTTTATTGGTTTTATTTATGGATTTTTGGATACCCAATAAATTTAAATTGAGAATTTATTTGAGAATTATTCTTGTTTAATTTAAAGTTATTTTGGAGCTATTGTTAGAATTAATTCATAGAGTTTCTCCTACGAATTAATTGGATCGTCGACAATGAATCGGTAAGATTAAAGAACTATTTTGAAGGGTAAATGTGATTAATAATTTTTATGAAAAAATTATTAATTAAAAATTGTTATGCATAAATTTAACTTGGAGCTTCATTGAGGAATTAATTCGTACAGTTTTCTCTACAAATTAGATTGGACCGTAAACGAATTGGTAAGTTTAAAATATTTTATCGAAGGATTAAAGTTAAAATTAATTAATAATTTTATGAAAAATTATTAATTAAATATTTTATGTATATGATCAATTTGAGGGAGAAAGTCAAGCAAAGCTATTTACGACACTTGAGGTAAGAGACTTACTACTGGTTTCTTGACTCTAAGATTATTTATGCGACATCTAAGTTGTTTGATTTGGTGATAAAATGAAGTAACTGATTAGGTGATGTGTTTAAGTTATTTTAATTACTAACTTTATAGAAAATTATTAATTAAAATTGGATGAATAAGGGATACTTCTACTGAATCCACGCCTTAAGCAGATAAGGTGTGGAAGATGGTTGGGTTGCATGCGTTGTGGCATTACCTTCGGGTTCTTGTAAAGATATTTGTGTGGATTATGCACGACCTGTCGTTTTATGGATTACGTGAATTGTTACATGAGGAATAAACTTTTGTTGTGATTGTTGTGTTTATTGATTTGTTGGATATGGTGTCCGTTAACTTTATCTAATAACTATGTGTACTATGTGGCAGGATGGATTGACAAGCATGTGTGGCGTATGTCACGAAGGTCTGGTTAACAAGCCTGTGTGGCGTATAGTTCCGATCGGGTCAGGTTAACAAGCATGTGTGACGTATTGTTCCGACATGATTGCTTTTGGTTATGTGACAAATTGCTTTATACTGATTTATCTGGTGAGTTAACTAAATGGTTTAGTTAAATGCTGGTGATGCTTATGAGTTGAGTTAACCTAATGGACTAACTCCTGAGTTAGCTGTTGATGATGGGTTAACTATGTTGAGATGGACTGTTTGGTTATATGATGATCTGTTAGAATATATTGATGTGGAAAAACCAATGAGGTTGTGTGGCGATATATCTTTATGGTTTGTTATGGAAAAACCATAAAACATGATAAATGTGTGAGGTGTTTGTGGTTCTCATTTTGAAATTAAACTTCTGAATGTTTAAGACTAAGATTGCATGTTTTGGGACTATGGTAGCTGTTAACTTTATCAATTAGTCATATTGTACTCGGTATGTGAGACGATAGTTGCTTTTGCATGTTGTCCCATAGGTTTGCTAGAACGACCCGAGCATTGGTTTGTATAGGTGTTTCAAACCATTTAACTGTGTGTCGTAGAGTACTGTTTAATAGAAAGTTAACAGTTAACCTAGTGGGCCTAGTAGTGGGTTCCTTACTGAGTATTTTTGTACTCACATTTTTCATGTTTATTTTTCAGGTAAGTATCAGGAAACCGACGAGGGACAAGAAGGACCAGTGACCATTTTTTTGGGGACTATATTGGCAAATGCTTCCACTGTGTTGATGTTGTTATTTGTGACAAATGTTTCCGCTATACATTTCATTCTAGAGAGATTTACTTATACAACGAACATGTGGTCTCAATTGTACTTAAAGAAGGTGGTAAAATTGCATGGAGTTCCTGTGTCGGTTGCATCTGATAGAAATGCACGTTTCATCTCTATTTTCTAGAAAGGTCTCCAGAACGCCTTGAGCGCACGATTAGATTTCAGTACAATTTTTAACCCACAAACTAATTGGTCAAACTGGACGTTTGAACCAAGCTTTAGAGGATATGCTACGAGCGTGTGCATTGAAGGTTTTAGGAAGTTGGGACTCTCACTTGCACTTAATCGAGTTCTCGTGTAATAATAGTTATCAGGCTACCATTGGCATGACATCATTTGAAGCCTTGTATAGTAAGAGTTGCAGTTCAACTGTGTGTTGATTCTAAGTTAGTCCAGTCTACTAATAAAATCATACAGAAGAGTATAACTCGTATGAAGACAACATAGAGTAGACTCAAGAGTTATGCTAATGTGAGACGAAAAGATCTTGAATTTGAGGTGGGAGATAAGGTGTTTTTGAAAGTGACATGTACAATCATAAAATTTGAGATAATTTTAATTTGATTATCTTAAATAAATTAAGTATAAGTTGGTTTATTTGAAATTATATGGATTAGGGATATTAATTTTTGGAAGACTTGAGAAAAAATATATTATTTGGTGGAATTTTGTTAAGAAATTAAATATGTATATATGGGTATATATATTTAATTGAAAATTTGTATTTAATGAAGTGGGAGAGAAGATTTGTTTTATTTGAGAAAAAGAAGACAAAAGTTGAAGTTAATATATATATATATATTTATTTATGGAAAAAGAAAAATAAATAATTATTTATAAATTAATTTAGGGTTGCATTGGAATGCGTTAAGTTAAAAAATTTCACCTTCTTCCTCCTTCACCGCGCGCCACACACCCTCTCTCCTTCTGTGTTTTCTTTTTTGTCGGTCGCCCTTCACTCCCCGTTTTCAAACTCCTTCGATCGGACGCCGACGAACACTGATTCTCGTCCATTGGTCTTCTCCACCACCAAGCCGCAAGCTTCCATCCTCACCAAGCTCGACGAAGTCGTGCTGTAAGGCCTCCGCCTACTCTCCACCATGTCACGCGACTCTAGTGATCGTCCGCCAGTCTCCTTAAGTCGTGACGTACCGCCACTTCGACCTTTCCTGTTTTCCGTCACGATGGGTATTTGGATGAGTTGGTAGTTTTGAGTGTTATTTTAATTTAGGTTTTTGGACCCATTAAAGAATTTTTTGATGATTTATTTGGATTAAAGTGGATATTTATTGTTGTGATTGAAGGTTCGATTTGGTGTTTTCTTTTTTTTAATTAATTCGTGAAATTTTCCTACGAATTAATTGGAACGTTAACGAAAATTTGGTAAGACTGCATAGTTAAATTGAAGATTTAAAGTTAAAATTAATTAATAATTTTTATGGAAAAATTATTAATTAAATCTTTTATGTTTAGGCATCGAATTGATGATTTATTCTTGAGACCAAGAAAGGTAAGGGTCATACTACCAGATCCTCGACAGTAAGTAAGAATATTTATGTGACATCTGAGTTGCTTGATTATGTGATATGATGAATTAGCTGATTAGGTGACGAGTTTAAGTTATTTTAATTATTTAATAATTTTAATGAAAATTATTAATCAAAATTGGATGTGTAAGAGATTTTCTACCAAATACTGCCACATAAGATTAGTTAGTTATGTGCCTGTTTGTATGGTTATGCTACCTAGATGATGAATTGAACTGTTTGGTGTTTATGGCCTATATGTACGCTGAACCGATTTTGTAATCTATGTGTTAATTGCGTGGTACGCTGACATTACTTGATAGGTTATCTGACGAATTAATTGAAACTGATTTACGTGATAAGCTAGTTATTGACATCATTGCATGACTCATATGTTAAGCTGAACTGTGTGGAATGCTGACATGACTGATTTAGTCTATGAGTTATTGTTGGTCATGATTTTATGGTTTGTTAGGGGAAAACTGTACAACATGACAAATATGTAATGAGAATGGCTGAACTAGTATTGAATTATGTGTTGGGTTAACTGTAGTGGGCTGGGTTAACTGAATTATGTGATGACTTAAAGTTGATTTTAATTAATAATTTTAATAAAAAATTATTAGTTAAAGTTGAAAATGTTGGGACGGTTTGCTTTGGAAAAACCTATGAGTTTTGTGACAATATGTCTTTATGGTTTGCTATGAAAAAACCGTAAAGTATGATAAATGTGTAATGTGAATGTAAGGGTCAATGTTGAGTTAAATTTCATATATGTGCTTCAAAATGTTTTGGACTAAGAATGTATGTTTTGGGACTATGGTAGCTATTAACTTCATCTATTAGGCATGTATACGCTGTATGTGTGAGTGTTCTTTTGGGTTCACTGAGATGTATGTGGGACGGGTTCACTAGACTGATTTGCATGTGTTTTCGACAATACACTAGGCTGATTCCCATAGATTCGCAGATGTATGTTCCTTCAGGTTCACTGAGATGTATGTGGGACAGGTTCACTAGGTTGTTATCGTACGTGTCCCGACGATACACTAGACTGTTTTTGCATGTGTTTCCACAAATTTGCTAGAATACTTTCGCGTTGGGGCTGATATGGGCGTTCATATCGAATCACTAGATTGTGTGGCACGAGGTATAGGTTTAATAGGACTAAAAGTTTATCTAAAGGGTCCAGTAATGGGTCTGTTATTTGGTATTTGATATACTCACCCTTTTCATGTTTGTTTTTCAGGCATGGGTAAATGAAAGCTGGCAAAGGACAGGAAGAACTTGTAACCATGTGATTGGAGACTATATTGACAAATGCTTCCGCTGTATTTTTGTTGATATTATGACGTGATGCTTTCGCTGTATTTTGTTATGTTACGAGTAATTGTTTGACGATCTTTATGTTAAGATTATGAGTTTTATTTAATCAACGACCTCGGTTTACGGTTAAAAATTTGGGACATTACATGGCACCTAAGAAAGGTGTCTTAAGGTTTGCCAATAAGGGGAAGTTGAGTCCCCGTTTCATTGAACCATTTGAGATTCTTGAGTGAATTGGTCTTGTGGCTTACCGTTTAACATTGCCACCATCCTTCTCCGCAGTTCATGATGTTTTTCATGTCAAGATGTTGAGAAAGTATGTAGCAGATCCATTACATGTTATTGATTATGAGCCACTGCAGTTGATTGAGAATTTGAGTTAGGAGGAGCAACCTGTCGAGATTTTTGCAAGAGAAATAAAGGTCTTACCCAACAAGGGAATTGCATCAGTGAAAGTGTTACGACGAAATCTCCTAGTTGAAAAAGATACATGGGAACGAGAAGACGACATGAGAGCATGTTACCCAGAGTCATTTGAGGATTAGAACTTTCGAGAACGAAAGTTTCTTAAGGAGGGAAGAATGTAGAATCTCAAATATAAGGTAATTTTATTTTTAATTATCTTACATAAATTAAGTATCAGTTGGTTTGTTTAATAATTGATTTGATTAATGTTATTAGTTTAATTTCGAAGATTAGGAAAATTATGATTTGGTGGAAATTTCGTTATGGAAAAAGGAATAAGTTATTATTATAATTATTTATAAAGGGTCCAAGGGTTGCGTGAAAGTTAAAGGAAAAAAAAAAAGAAGAAAATTATTTTCAACCCTTCTTCTTCACGCAAACAAAAGCACATTGTCCTCTCACCCCTAGGTTTTCGACCGTCGGCTGCCTCACCCAACGAACAACCGTCGATGAATGTCGCCACTGTCACGAGTCGTCCGACGAGCACCAACCGATGAGCCGCACCAATCCTGATCTACCCAGTCGCACCGCTTCGTCATGACGCGTTGGATCTCTGTCGTGACTGTGTCTCTCTCCGTTCTACCATCGTTCGCTTCGTCCACCTCTGTTTGCTACCGCCCTCAGTCGCACTTTGTCGCCAGTTGTTTGTTTGTAAAATTTTTGGTGTATTTTACTTTAGATTTTTGGATATCCATTCAAGTTAAATTAAAGAATAAATTGAGGTTTTATTTAAGATTAATTAGAAGTTTTCTTGGTTTTAAAGGTTGGATTTGGAGGTTATTTGTTTGATTAATTCGTGAAGTTAATCTACGAATTGGTTTGGATTTATGTCAGCTGTTTGTATGATTAAAGAATTAGATTAAAGAGTTACAAAATTTAATTGATAATTTTGTATGGAGAAATTATTAATTAAATTTGTGATGATTAGGATCGAATAGTGGATCTATTTGCAAGCCAGGGTTTTACCATTAACTAGAGATAAGAGATTTACTACCGAATCCTCGACAGTAAGTAAGAATGTTTATGTGATAGCTGAACTGATTTATTATGTGATGTGTTCGATGAACTGATCGATTATGTGATGAACTTGACTGAAATAATTATGTGATATGTTTAACTAAATGATTATGTAATGTTGTGTTAAGTCAGTTTGACCGATTTGAATTATGTTGCTACGAGGAAAACCCTAAAGCATGATGAACGTGAATTGAACGTAAATGTTGAACTTAAAATTTATGTATATACTTATGGGTGATTTTTTATGATTTTGGATTATGGTACATGTTAACTTTAGCTATTGGGCAGTGTACCTTTTTTATATGTGTGTTCTTACGGGTTCATTGGATTGATATGCATGTTAATTCACTAGGTTGATATGCATGTGTTCTTACGAGTTCACTAAGCTGATATGTGTGTGTTCCTACGAGTTCACTAGGCTGATATGTGTGTATTTCTACGGGTTCACTAGGCTACACTACTACAAAAATGACTTTACTTGACACTTTTTATTTTACATTACTAGAATGTTTTGTATAAAACCGTCAAGTAATGTAAAAAACCATCAAGAATAAGCAAAATGCGGAATAATGAAGGTTTTTTTGGAAAAGTCTTACAATACTTTACGGTTTTTAACCGTCAAGTGTAGTTATATTTTCTTGACGGATAAAATCCGTCAAGAAAGAGGGCCAAATATAATCAAGACGCACAAAAATTTCGTTCGCCCAAAATTTCCCCCAAAAATTTAATTTCCCCCATTTATTTTACTTTCCCTCAACATTTTAATTAAAAATATTTTAAAAAATAGAACCTAATTGTTTTCTTCCATCCCTCTCCATCTCACGCATCCATCCCTCTCCATCCACGAACTATCAACGAACCACGACGATCGAAAACCATGAAGACCCGTGATCCACAAAGACCGACTACCCACGACGACGACCCACATCCTCTTGATGACCCACAACTCCTGCTTGGCGACGATTACGACCCACAACTCCTGTTCGGCGAAGATTACGACTCATATCCTGCAAATGAGACCAGCGTTTCTCTCCATCGAAAAGTAAGTTCCAACATAATTTATGTGCCCATTGTTAGATTTCACTTCACTGTTGTTTGCTTGTAAGTTGTTAGATTTCACTTCACTGTTGTTTGCTTGCATCTAATTTCAAGTCATTGTTGTTTGCATGGGTTCTAAAGTGGTAAACCTTTGTAATTTATTAGTTTTTTATGGTTTCTATTGTATTTTTTTAGGTTAAAAGTTTTATTATCATGTTGAATTCATTTATTTAATTCTTTATTGGTGTTCATCCATGTTTTGTACATTTTTTTGCCATTGGAAGTTGTTTAAGTCTCATTGAGGGAATTTATTTGTTTAGTTACTTTGGAGCCTTGGTTTGAAGTTTGAAGCCTTGAGTTTGATGTTGAAAATGAAAAGGAAGAGCAACAAAAAGCTGGAAAAGGAAAAATTTTAAATTATAGCAGCAGATTTATTAAGTTTTGAAGGATGGAATTGATCTTAAGAATAATAAGCTTGAAAATCAACCCTGGTGAGTTAGATCTCAGTTATACACTTTTAAATGGAGAAAATGAGTATTGATAGGCATAATTTTAGCAAGAAACCGTTGGAAGAAAAATTGTGCAAAGGAAATTCTTTTTTTGTTGTTGTTTTGTGCTGAAAAACTGGACATACATATATTGTTTTGGACTTAGATTGATTAATTTAGTAAGAGAATTTGTCGATTTATAAACGAACATAGTTGGACTAGGAAATAACTCGAATTAGCAACCAAAAAACATGAAAAACAACAAAGAAAATAACTTATTGTAAAAAATCTGCACTACCGTAAAATTTATTGCTTCTTTTTTTTATGTTGCTGTTTTTTTAGTTTGTAACTTATTCTTTCCTATCTGTGAACTTTGACATGGTTTCCTTGTTTGTTGCAGATGGAAAAACTGGATCTAAATGGTGATGATGAAAAGGTGAACACGGAAACCATCTTTTAGAGTGCTATGGATATGCTTTCAAGTGAATTTTGTGCATAGTTTAATCTGTATTAGTTATATCTAAAGTAAACTACTGGGTTGACTGTTTTAAGATATTAGGTTGAATGCATTTTGTAAATGCAATATAGTTTTGGTGTAATTAAGTTCATGAATACATTTTCTTACATTGTTTTCAGTTTGAGTTTTGATGATTCCTATTAAGTACTTCCATTTTGTTTGATCAGTAATGTAACCATATTGATTAATTTTTTTGTAGGTATGAGCCACTGTCTTCTTTGCTTGGATATGAGTATTTCTTTCATGCCTATGGTTCAATATATATCATTTCTTCTGACGTTGTCGCAAGCTTGGTTGCTCTTAAAAATAATAGGTAAGTGTGTTTCTTTAAAACTTTTGATCTTTGTGGACCTTTAAGTGTTAGGGTTACCTATTTTCCATTGAAATTCTTTCATTTGGTTCTTTTTACCCATCTTCGATATATAATACTCTGAAGACAAAGTTCACTAGTCAGTAGTATTTGTGTCATGGAGATCTTTGAGTTGATTGATTTCCAAGTTTTATCAACTATATTGGTGTTGAAAATGATCTTCTTGCATTGTTTCTCTTCTTTTTCTGTTGGTTAGCAAATTTTGCTAAGTACAACGTGCATTCGTAATTTACTTGTTTTTTTGTTATCAACTATACTAGGTGAGTATTATTGATAGATGCTTGTTTACTTGTTATACAACAACAATTTGTAAATACATCATTTACATATGTGTGTATAGTTGTTAAAGAAGTTTACGTATTGGACATGCATGGCATATCTAAAGAAGGAGTTCTAAAACTATATATCACTCAAGAAGGAGTTTGCTTGCCATTCTTGTCCAAGGTTAGATAATATGTATATTTTCCACAACCGGGCATGATATGTCAGATGTTAAGGAGGCTTAACTGTAAAATTGTTGTACCGTACTGTTTATTTCTATATCTCTCTCTCACCCTTTATTTCTGTCCATCTGTATTTTTTAAAAGGATTTCTCATCCTATTTTGCCTTGTGAAGTTTCTCTAATTGAATAAAATTTTATCTTGTGGTAAAAGTAAAAATATAGATTTAAAGATGACTAACTGTTTGTTTATAGGTGATATTAAATGACGTCTTTTTTTTTTTTTTTTTTTGCATCCTATGCTAAAAAAGACCTTCAGATAAAACTATCCCAAATGAAAATTTACAAGTTACAGGTGTTGTTGGTTGGCAAAGGGGAGGCCTTGTATTTAAAAAGAATGAGGTGAATGACAGTTCTATCTTTTCTTTTGCATGGTTGAAAAACCTAACTAAATTGTAAGCATTTTCGCTATGCATGTTTTTTTGGATATTGTGGAAAGTGTAAACCTTCTTATGTCTTCAAAAGGTAGTGAATGGCCTCAAAGTTCCATCTGTATCACATACCTGTTGTAGAAACTTATAACTCTTGGTGATCATGATAACAGTGTCCTTGAGAAAGAGTCTCAGTTGAAGTCACGTCCAACAAAGAGGTCGTTTCTAATGGGTGATTTCAATGACAGTCTACTGCCATACTATACATGAATGAGAAATAAATGGTTTTGCTCTTTCTATATGTTGTATTTCTTCTTCTTTTCTCTTTTTTGTTCTAGATTTATGGTAAGTCTTGTCACGTTTGTTTGTGTACTAGTGAGTCAGTTTTTCTTAGTGTTAGTACTTTTTAACCTTATTTCTTTTACATATACAGGGGATATGTTGAGCATTTTTGTTGATAAGGATTATTTACTTGACAAGGCCTTAGTGGATTATAGAGTTAAGAAATTTTCATATGCTTGCATCTAGACTGTACATCATAATAGGTAATTAGTTTTTTTTTATCTCAACATTCCTTATAAAAAAAGTTATCCTTTTTAACATTTTGAATGGAAAAACTGATATTTGATATGTCATTATCGATTTTGTTGGCTTTCTTTGCTCCTTTAATTGGATTAATATATTTCTTTTTTAAAAAATTGATATATTTCTTAGATTTTGTTTATATATATATTGACATAATGGTTTTTTCACCTTCAGCTAATGAATTCAAATTAATCTCATATATAAATTGTTGCTGGTGTAAATTTCTTAGATTTTGTCACCTTGTACCTGGTGTAAATTTTTTCCTTTTCTTCTATCTAGTGTAAAGTTTGGTTTCTTGTTGTTTTAAGTAATATTATCTTTGTCAGAAATGTTATATTCACCTCCAGCTAATGAATTCAAAAAATATATATTATTAAGCAAGCCGTAGATTATTAAGCAAGCCGTAAAAAAATATATTATTTAGCAGTAATAGTTTTTTAAGCTTAACATTACTTTTTAAGCTTCTAAATGTTTGGTGTCTTATGTAATAATAGTTTGGAAGGTGTTTGTTTATTCTATTGTCTCTGATATCTTCATGGGATACACCTTGTACCTGGATGACTTCCGAACATTTTTATGGGACTTATGATTGCGTTTTGCTTACAGGCTGTTGCACTGTTCAAATCTTATTTTGGTGGCGCTTTCGATGAAGATGCAATTCGAAACAATTTTGTTCTTATTTATG
>JBBPDJ010038456.1:0-51978 GCA_037974625.1 Cucumis cinereus
TCAAGAAGATAGTTTCACAAAAGATGAAATCATTTCTGCATACACAAGGTGTGATAATCATTTTGTATTTAGAATTGCTGTTGTGCTTTTGATGTTGGATTTCTCATAAGTTTGTGTTTGTGTTTGTTTTTGTTTTTATTTTTTTTTTGTTTTTTATTTTGTTTCTTTTTTTGGTTTTTATTTTTGAGATTTATTGCTTGATTATTTTTTATCGTGCTATTAAAAAGCTGGACCCTATGAGATATCCTATGAGATTTATTGCTTGATTATATTTGACTACATTGTTGTGTGGAATGACATAACAATAGTTTGCTCCAAATTTGTTTCATATCAAAGGAAAGAAAAACAAAGAAAAAGAAAAAGAGGTAGAATCTGCCTTGTGAAAAGCTTGTGATTATAGACTTAACTTGTGATAATCCATTGTTTTAGCATTAACTTGTACTACACTACCGTGTAATCATCACTTCCTAACTTTGTTAGCTAGAATTGTTTGATACACATATGACATACCCATATTTTTTGTGTCTTTGTATTGTGGTAACTTGGGAAGATTTTTAATATTGAACATGATAATATAATTCTGCAATATCCTGGGGTAGTGACTTAAAACACTGATGTGATTGGAATCATAAGGTTTTATTTGTGTGTCATGTGTTTAGATCGTGTTAGGGAATGAATTATACATTCTTAGATTCATGCAATCTAAAGTCTGATACATAAAGTATAATATAAGATGGTAAATTTCAAAAGGACTTTTAGGATATAATTGAAATTAGTTATATTAAAACTCCTATTATTTTGTTATTGGTGGTTATTATGTTATCACCCACTTATGTGTACTTCCAATGGGTATTTATATTGCACATTCTTAATATTAAAGATTGAGCAAGTTATTTAATCTTTGTGTTAGTTTAATATAGTATCAGTTGATATTCATTTGAAAGTAAAAAGCTGGAATGTTATCAACCCCCAGCTGGAATGCTATCAGCTTAATATTAAATAACTTTTGGACTATTTTGACATGTCTAAAGTAAAAAGTTTGATCCAAGAAACTTCTGAGAGTTCATTTACTTCGATGCCAACAAAGAAGAAGCTGTGATTTGTTGATGGAAGTTCCATCATGGAACGATCACTCGGCCTTTTGGAGAACTGCTACAGTCTTGGCCTGATAATATAAAAAAATTTCGGGGCTTCACTTTTAACCAACCCGACCCGACCCGAATCAGGCTGACCTGATTTGGGTCGAGTCGGGTCGGGTAGCATGTAGAACCGACGGTTTTCGGGTCGGGTCGGTTTGAAATGAAACCGACCCGGCCCAGCCCAATTACACCCCTAGTTTTCAACTATGGGGTTCCTGCTCATATATCACCTTAAAACATGTCTGCCACACTCTTTCCTCGCTTCCTTTCGCACTTTGAAGAATGCTTCCTTATGTACAACTTCAAAAAGGATTGTAATGTTTTTTTCTCTAAATTGCGTCCAATTGATTTTGGTTTCTATTTTCTCGATCAAATCTAAATGTTCAGCCATGATTTTATGTCATCCTTTAACCAATTTGGACATATATAAAGGACGAGAACCTCTCATTTCAACTCTCCATCTACAAATTAATCATAATTTACTCTTTTGTTTTTTTGTCATTTTCGTCATTCCCTTTAGGCATCTGTTAGCCTTGAGAACGAAAGTTCCTCTAAGGAGTAGCGACTCTAGGTCATCTCATCTCGTGAAAGCATGTGGTTGGTCATCTCATCTCCTTTGTCGAGTTTATGGATAAACTCAGGTCAGCCTTTGTCGAGTTCGGTCTTGTGTCAAGTTTCTTTACAATGTCTAAGTAGCTACTATCTAATGTTCCCATGGGTAGCTGAATATTAGATTAAGGTATAATAAACCTTTAAATGATAAAACGAATATTTCTTTTAATAGCTTTTATAAACTTTTTATAGCTTCCGCTTTAAAGCTATTGTTGCATCTTTTATAGCTTCTTGAATATGCTCATATTTTCATTATTGTGTTTTATATATCTCGCTACATATAAAAATTCAAATAAACAATATATTTATTAGCCACATAATCAAAATGTGTATATCTAAATAAACATTTATACAAGATTCATATTCATATTGTAAAAAGAAGAAGATATAGTAATGAGTATCATACATTTGGACATGAACAAAGCATTTAACTTTATAGAAGCATCTATAAAAACCAGAAAATGAAATTTGAGAAACATAACAAGACATAGGATAAATATTTTAGCCCAACCAAAGAAAAATACATGTAAGACAACAAACATCCAAAACCAAAACCACAGCCTTAGGATTTTGAAAAGGTTCTTTGTTCCATTTGTTGAGAACTATACATAACAACTTTAAGAACCTTTAATCTGAGAAGCATATACTTTAGCCTAACAGAAATGGAATCTATAAATGACAGAAACAATACACTATAGAGTGAAAGGGAACAAGTAGCCATAGCAACCAAAAGCTGAAATCTGAGAAGCATATACTTTAGCCAAGCCAAAAACAAATACACATTGATATCTTTTTTAGTAAATCTTCACTCCAATATTAACAACAAAATTCTTCGTTATATTCTTGTTGGAAAGTACACAAAAGGGTAAGCCTAGTTCAACTGAAAGATATTTAAAACTTGTAGTAAATGCAGAAGTACCACATACTCACAAGATCCACTTATGCATTTATATAGTTCATTGCAGTATATTGTGTAGCATTTACATGTTTATATTGTTCACTCTAGTATTGTGTACCACGTATCCACAAGATCCACTTATGTATTTATATAGTTCATTGCACTTATGTACTAAAATTTGTGTAGCATCTTTGCTAGTCTCTAAGTGTCTAAGTGTGACACCTCGACTCTTAGAGTATCCTCTAGAATGTTCCTCAGTGACTCAATCAAAAAAATTTTAAAAATGAACCCAAATGAAAAATAACAAACGATGTAGAGTAGCTTTGAATGTAGCTGAAGGGCTTTCTTACTTCATCATGATTCATGATTGTTCTCCATAGTTTGAAAATCAAGGGCTTCTAACTTGCCGAGTTTGTTTGACACCTGAATTGCACAAAACATTTATGTACATTAGTCTTAACAGATGATGGATATGATATGAAGTATCATAAAAAGGAAAAGTAAGACTAAAATGGTTCTCAATGAAAGTATATTCAAACTGCACAACACCACAAATGAACTGTACTAAACTCATAATCCAAAGGGCCTTCGTTCTAAACCCTTGAAATTTATGTTTGTATCTGACGGAGATCCTAAAAGAATACATATGCCACAGCTCCTAGCAATAGCTACAACATATCTTTGGAGATCATTTTTCATTATTTAGAGGATGAACAAGAGTAAGATTGTACAGAGCTCTAATGGAATCACCAACTTGCCAGGAAAAGAATGAAATTACATATCAGATAATTCATGCAAACAAGCATATTCATTTTCAACAACAAAATACAAGTACAAATGACCATGGTCCAATATGTCGGGAGTGTGGATGGCTACAAAAATTTTCTTGAACTCACAAGTTATTCACAATCAACAACCAAGAACAATAACAAATTAAAGAAATTAAAGCAAAATCATGAGAGAAATAAGAGATTGCTTACATCTGCATTTTGTGTGCAAGGCAGAGCTCTTTATTCAACAAACAATAAGAGATTACAATTACTAACAAACGTGTTTAGGAGGGAAGTACGCAGAGTTTAGAAAAATAACTAATATGTGATTTAAACTTCTTTCAACATTGAATGCAAAATCCTTCTCGATTGTAACTGTTTTCAATGTAATTTTTTAGTATTGGTGGTCAGAAATTTGTTCACTTCAACACATACTATGCAAAATGGTAAGATGTAGAATTATGAAACAAAACATATAGCCAACTTAGTCCTTAGAAATCAAAAACTTTGCAACTTCTAGTGAGTTGAAACTTTCCAAGGTATTGCTTGCAATTTCATTCATTCTATTTCATCCATTCTCCCTTAGGTAGAAGAGGAATCAACAGTATTCATCAACAAAAGAGAAAAATTTAACTATATAAAATGCAGAAGGAAGATAGAAACTTACAGTATTCATGTGAAAGTTCATATTTTCAATCGACTGAAAAAGTATTGAATTTTATGTCATTTTCAGAACCAATCCAAATCCTCCTCATGCTAACATGATCTCAGGAAAAACATAAAAGAAAACGTGATCATGGAGTTCAATTCAGGAAATACGTATCGACATATATCATCTCAAGAAACACAGAAAAGAAAAAGAAACGTATATAAAAGACACATATCAGTGCTTCACAATGTATTTTGTTACATGATATAAAAGACGTATCAATTATGTTGATTGATAAAACTAATGTTAACAACACTTCAACCTACTTTAATACACCGTAGATATGACTAGATGCCAAAAGGAAAGTTGGTAAACCTATTACTCATTCTCAAATTTAATCTTAAAATAAAACAGTGATTTCACTCCAATAGATCAACTTGGTTTTCTAGGAATCTTTTGGAGCAAAAATTAAAAGAGCAATGTGAGGAATTTGTCATAGATTTACATTTCGAAGCAGAAGGAGCAGAACACAAGGAATTGAACTTACACAAACACAAACATCATTTCCACCGAGCTCAGCATCCTCAAGTGTCTTTTTTCCAGCATCAATACAATTGTTGCTACACGAATCTCCGACCGTCAATAAATGGAAACAACCATTGGACCGTCAAAATAGAAATCTGCAAAACAAAATTTTGTTAAACGTTTGGGTCGCGGATCTCGCTCTCTCTCTCTAAGACATTTCACGGCTCTACTCTTGTTTGTGCAAGCAGCTCCAAAAGTTACCACGTCATCTTCAGAATAAAACAAGAAAAAAAAATTGTATACGATCAGGTCTGCACTGGAAATGATCAGCCAAACAGAACACATTTTTCGATTCATATAATATTGCTCGGCAATTGGAAACGTAGAAAACGAAAATTAACGAAAGGAAAAAAAAAAGCACTAAAGAGAAGTTCGAATGTAATGAAAGGAAGAGAGGAAATTATGTTCTATAAGGGAATTGTTTTTTCCCATAAGGGAATCTCTGATAGCATACTTGGGCTAACCAACTTCTTCACTAGAAGTTGCTAGTGCTATCATCTCTCGCTCTATCGTTGATTGAGCCAAAATAGTATGTTTCTTAGACTTTCAGGAAACAACTTCTCCTGCTATATTGATGATATAGTCACTGGTAGCCTTTGAGTCATCCGAGAGGGAGTTCCAATCAGCATCGTTGTAGCCTTCAAGAATAGCGAAAAACATTAGATAATGTAATTCTAGGTTCTGCGTTTTCTTTATGTACCTCATAACCCTTTCTATAGCCTTCCAATGCTCTATACTAGGTCTGCTTGTAAACCTACAAAGTAATCATATAGCATAAGTTATATCAGACCTAGGGCGCCATCAGTAGCATATCTGAGACTACCTATGATGCTCGCGTACTCGAATTGGTTAACACTGTCGGATTAGTTAACATTGTCACCAGTGTTCTTGAACAACTTTACACTAAGGTCATAAGGAGTACAGGCTGATTTACGTTCGAAGTAATTATATTTCTTTAGAATCTTTTCTACGTAATGAGATTGATCCAAAGAAATTCCCTTCTCAGACCTAGTTACTTTTATCACTAATATTAAACTAGCTTCTACTAAGTCTTTCATGTTGAAGTTTGCACTCAACATAGTTTTTACATCATTTATGACTTGCAAGTTCGACCCAAGAATTAAAAAATCCTCTACATATAAACACAAGATTGTGCAAAGATTGTTTTCAAATTTATGGTTGATGCATTTGTCACTACCATTGACTTGGAAACCTTTAGACAAAATTAGGCTATCAAAATTTTCATAATATTGCTTAGAAGCTTGTTTAAGAACATAAAGAGATTTATCTAACTTACAGACTTTGTTTTCTTGACCATCTATAACAAAGCCTTCAGGTTGTTCCATATTGATTTCTTTTCCAAGTTTCCTGTAATACTCGACTTTTTATTTATTTAAGTTGTTTATTGTAAAAGTATTATTAAAATATTTGATGGGCATTTTAGTAAATTTTGATATTGGTAATTGAGTAATTTTGTTTAAGAATTGGTAAAACTTTAATTTTGTAGTTCTGTTTAAAAATAAATAAATAAAATAATATTTTAGAAAAGAAAGAAAAAGAAAAGAAAAGAAAAAGATATTTATTTATTTATTTATTTATTTTGTAATTATTTTTAAAAAAATTGAAGTTTTTTTTAACTTGTGTGTCGTGGATAAGAAGAGAAAAATAAAAGATGAATTTTTTTTTTAATTTCTTTTCAAATCACTTTAATTGGTTGAGTTTTCGGTGCAACTTCTTTCTTAAGCAAGATTTGATCAGTTTGGAATGGAAGAAGAAAGAAAATTGAAGGAAAAAGGAGAGAGAAAACTGAGAGGAAGAGAAGAGAAAAACTGGGCAAATTAGTTTTGAACACCTTGAGAAAAAGTGTGAAATTGAAGCCAATTCTCAATCAAATTGGAGACAATTTGTGTCTAATATGTGTAGAAAAGAGAGAGGAAGCTGAAGCACGGCTCAATTTGGAGAAATTTGACCGAAGAGACCACTGAATTTTAAGAAAAAGACCTCAGGTTGCTGGAAAATGAGAAAAACGGACCCGAAACTTTGAAAATTAAATTCTCCGTCTACATGCCGAATTAAGATCTAATTTTTGAAGGTAAGCTAGATTATTAGTTCATTTAAATTTCTGTAAAAGGAATTGAGTTAATTTGATCTGTGTAGGAAGAAATCGAAGTTGCAATTCTCGATTTTAAGCTCGTCGAAAAACTGAACAAGGTGACTTCCAGAGGCAATTTCGAGCTATCCACGATGAGTTGGAAGCTAATTGTTTTAGGTAAGCAAATAGACTCATGTAGAAATCATTTGCCATAGGTTAGAGCCTCTAATTGTTAGTAGATTGAGAGAATTGCTTCACCGAAGTAGAGTCAATGCAGTGGCCAGAAACTGAAACTTAAAGGAATAAGAAACTGTAGAACAAGAAGATGGAATTTATTATTATTATTATTATTATTGTTATTATTATTATTACTATTATTATTGTTGTTGTTATTATTATTATAATTATGTTTATAAATAATATTTTAGGAGGAAGAATTAATTCAAAAAGGGAAATTAAGAAAAATTCGGTTTTCCTCGATTTTCGTGCCAAGTGATTTAAGGATCGATTCTGAATTTATTTTCAGGAGATTCGGAGATCGGAAAAATTTACGAGCCAGGGATAGCCCGTCAAGTTTGTGAGTGATAGTATTATTTTAATATTTTAATATTAAAATAATTACCGGAATGCACGTTTTTCGAGAATTTGTAAAATTTTCAAAAAATTTCAGAAAAATCATGTTGTTCATATTTTTCGAAGTACTTTCACATGGTAACTTGTTTGAAGCATGATTTAATTGTCTTAAGGCATTTTCGGTGGTTTGAATATAATAGTATTATTTTGACACGTTTTATGAGGCAATGCCTGTTTACGAAATAAACATGTTTTATTATATGTTAGGCCCTGCTTATGTTTACTGATATGATTTTCATGATTTTCATGATTGTTTGAGCATGTTTTGACTGCTATAGGGCCTAAGCACGTTTTACACGTTTTACAAGGTTTCTCAAAATCCTGAGTTATGATTATTTAATGCTTCTATAAGATTTCTATCATGTTATAAGTGATGTTTAAGCACAATTTCAAGTACTACGAGTTTCATGATGATTTGAGAAATAATTTGAGATGATGATATGCTTTATGTGACTTGCACGTTTTACAATGATTTGTTTTTAAGAATATGTATCCATGTTAGCCTGAGGCTACTATACTAGGTGTGCACACTAGGGTATGCGCTGTCTTGTGTGAGGGTTCACCCCACCATGGCAAAGACGTTGTGGGCGGTGGCTCCGCTACTTCGTAGATATACACTGTCATGGTGTTGAGATTACTCCACCATGGCAAAGACGTTGCAAGTGATGGCCCCACTATAACGTAGATTCGCTGCCTTAGTGCTAGATTCGCCCCACTTTGGCAAAGGTGTTATAGTTGTTAGCCTCATTATAACGTAGGATACCGTCGTTGTGTTGAGCTGGCTCCACCTCGACGAAGACGTCGCTGGTCCTGATCCAACTATGGCGTAGATAAGTTGTTGCTAGTGTGAGATTACTCCACTGTGGCAAAGACGTAGCTAGTGCTGGGTTTTTTCCACTACTACATAGTTCAGTTTGATACACATCGCTTACAGATTTTCAGATATTCATGTTTTAGCGTGATTTCTATTATGCATAGTTTTACCATGATTTACAGATAAGTATCGTGCAAGCACCTTTCAAGTGATTTCAGCTAAACTGTGATTTATAGTTTCAGTTATGATTTGATTTGTGAAAAGTTTCTCAGTCAACGAGTTCTAGCTATACTATATATATGTTTTAAGTATTTTTTATTAAAGCATCACTCATTGGGCGTTTTAGCTCATTCTTTCAAATTGTTTTTTCACTTTCCAGGTAGAGATCGTGATCCCAGAACCTGTCATACCACAGACTATCTGCTACTCGAGAAGTTTTAGTACTAGTGTACGTTAGTAGTAAATCATACATGTTATTGTTATAATAAGTTCTGGTACAATGAGATGGGTTGTATAAAATAGTAGGAGTTGCACTATTTATAAGATATTTGTTTGTTTTCGTTGTTATGTGTTAAGTTGAGTTTGTTTTTTCGCACTTTTTTTAAGTTATTGGTACTGTTTAAATTGTAGTTAAGTTAAGATAGTCAGCGAGGATCGTCAAGGTAAGGACGAGATTCGCTGGTTTCACGCCGTCTCCTAGGCTAGGAGTAGGGAGTTTGGGAGAGGGTGTGACATTTCCCATTGAGGAAAGCGGTCTTAACATCCATCTGATATACTAGTAGATTGGTTAAGGAAGCAAGAGAAAACAGTACACGGATTGAGGTTACCATAGTGACCGAGGAGAAAGTGTCAAAGAAGTCTTTTTTTTTTCTAAACCCTTTGGCTATTAACGGCCCGTTTGGTAACGTTCTCATTTCTTGTTTTATCTTCATGTTTCTCATTTTTTAAGAAACATACCGGTTTGATAACTATTCTCGTTTCTTGTTTCTACAATTTGAGAAACATTCCTTAAAAATGGCCCAAAATTGAGAAACAACAAAAAGTAGTTTCTTCGTTTCTGTTTCTATTTTTATTTTATCATTCACATAAATAATTAATATGCACTTTTGGCGTATTGATTTTAGCACCCATGATGTCAGTCATGTGTTCGAATCCAACTTTATGCAAATCTTTTTTTACATTTTATTACAAAATTCTCCAATATTTATATTTTATTTTATTTTTGAAATTTAAAATTTTCTTATATTTAAATTTATATAACATTTTAATTTTTAATATGTACATTAATTCTTTTATATTTTAAATTTGAACTCCCAAGATCGACAATTTTATTTTTTTCTTTTTCTTTTTATATTTATTTCTGCATTTTATAATTTTTTTATTAATTTTGCTATTTACAAAATAATTGTGTTACATTTATATTTTATTTTAATTTTGAATTTTAAATTTATCTAATATTTTTATTTATATGTTATTTTAACTTTCAATATGTATATTAATTTTTTTATATTTTAATTTTTTAGTAATAATTTTTGCAATATGTGTGTTTATATATTATTTTAACTATATGATCTGAAATCTAGTTGAATTGTTTTAGAGAAAACCGAGTAGAATTTTTACAATATATAAATGTTTCTGACTAAGACATTTATTTAGCTTAACTTTAATATTTTACAACCACAATATTTACATAATTATATAATTAAATTGGATTCGGCTCGATATCATTTAAGACAAATGACTTGAATTAGATATACAGTAACGATCCAATGTGGACAACATATAAAGGATATGGTACAGAAAACAAGATTAATTATCAAACATACTTCCGTTTCTAGTTCTAAAAGAGAAGAAACGTGAAACGTGAAACGAGAAACAGGAAACGAGAAACAAAGAACATGAAACGGGAACGTTACCAAACGAGCACTAAGTTGACTTTAAATTTGTCTATTGTTCCATCAAGTTTGAGTTTTTTTCTTTAGAATCCACTTACAACCTATGACTTTACAACCCAGAGGTAGGTCTACTAGATGCTAAGTCTTGTTCGATTCAAGAGAGTCCATTTCATCATTTATAGCTTCTTGTCATAAGTTGTCATCTACAGAGGACAATACTTCTTTTAGGTCTTCAGGGTCTTCTTGTCGATATCATCCCCAAAGTCTTTGACAGTTCTAGTTCTTTTGCTTCTTCTAAGTTTTGAGTTAGCTTTCTCAATTGAGATAGGATTTCTATCAAGAGTTAGGCTACTAGTTCACGATCCCCCACTATTTCTTGATTTAAAGAAAAATTTGTCCTCAAAGAAGTCAAAATCATTTGACTCAATGACTACTTGGTTTACTAGGTCACAGAACCTATAGGCTTTACTATTTAAGGCATAACCTATAAAGACACATTCATAGACTCTACTAGCAAGGTTTCTTCTTTTAGAGTCTAAAATCGTAACAAAAGCTAGACACCCTCAAGTTCTAAAGTAGGACAAGTTTCGTCTTTTATTCTTAAAAATTTGGTAAAGTGAAATAGTGTTTTTAGATTTTGAAATTCTATTAAGGATAATTTCACCCCACCAATAAGATGTAGCTCCTGAGCTGAGTAAAATGGAAACTACTAGCTTAGCTAGAATCCTATTTTTCCTCTCGAATTTACGTTCATCTCAGGAGAGTAAGGCACAATTTTTTCATGTATTATTCCATGTGAGTTATAGAAAGCGTTAAAATTGTCTGAGTCATACTCAGTTATCCTATCACTACGAAGTCTTTTAACCTTTCTACCATGCTGAATTTCTATTTGGCGTACAAATGATTTGAAAGCATCTAAAACATCACTTTTATTTTTCAGCAAGTAAATAAATGTGAAGTCATAACAATCATCTATGAAAGTAATAAAATATATTTTACCACCCCTAAGTACAAATTTATGTGAGGTTTTAGTTATTGTAGCCTGATTACAAAATTTGCGTTTCTCATATTCATTCATGGATAACTTAGGAATCATTTCTAATCTACCCATGTTACTTATTATTCATTTATTAATATGACAAAGTCTAACATGTCAAATATTAAAAAAAAACACAGTATATACACAAAAGATTTGAATTTATTGATTTCGAGATTCAATTTAAACATGCCCTCAGTTGCATAACATTTTTCTACAAAGACATTCTTTTTATCTTTAATCTCATTATAAGTTTTAAAAAGGCTAAGATCGTGACAAACATAGCGTGTAGCTTCAGTGTCTATCCACCATCCCTTAGAACGACCGATCACATTTACTTCTGTGATCATGGCAATTAACGACCCTTCTAACAAGTTTGCATGACCAGCAAGACGACGGTTGTTCCTACAGTGCTTAGCCATATGCTCAGGTTTATTACAGTCATAACAAAGAAACTGTACAGTTTCTCCTGAGGGGTGTTTATGTTTCTTATGATTTTTTTGGATGTTGAATCCTTGATTCCGGTCCTTTCTCTTGTTTCCCTTATGCCTCTGTTCAGGTTTCATAGCAGTTGGGGCAGACCTTCTCAGTACAAAGTTTACCTTTTTCCTCTAGTCCTGCTTTCAGGCTTCCTTTTCAATCCTAAGCCGCGTAATCATACTTTTCAAGAAAAATTCCTTGGTCTTGTGCCGTAGTGTGTTTTTTATATTCTTCCACAGAGAAGGCAGTTTGTCAATAATAACAGCAATTTGGAACTGTTCATCAAGGGACATACCTTCGATGATTATTTCGTGGGCTATCTTTTGTAGTTCATGGAACTGAACCTCCACTATATATTGTCGGTCATTTGGAATCTCAGATAATGGCTGACAACATATTTCTTTGATCCAGCCTCCTCAATGTCATATTTTATCTGTAGAGCATCCCAAACTAGTTTTGTTGTCTTCATTGTGCTATAATAGTCATATAACTCATCAGTCAAATCATTTAATATAAAATTTTTGCACAGAAAAGTTTTTCTTCCCCATCGACAATCGCCTTTATTTATTGCTTGGTGGGATTTTTTTTCTGGAACCTCAGGTTTTTTTTGTGGTACAGGTGTTAGCAACGTTTTTTATAGTAAGAAAGAATAGCATATTTTGTCTCCATCTTTTTTAAATCTGTCTGTTCAAAGCGGAATGGGCGGTTGAGTTCAAAAGACATAACGTCAGAGTGTGTTGAACCCATTAAAGCAGATGAAACCGTCTTAAAATTGTTGCTATAGGAATCTCCAACCATCAATAAATAGAAACAACAGTTGGACCATCAAATAGAAATCTGCCAGACAAAAACTTGTTAACGATTGAGTCGTGGAGGTCGTTCTTTTTAAGACGTTTCGCAGTTCTGTCCTTATTTGTGCAAGTAGTTCCAAAAGTTACCACATCTTTTCGAGGATAAAACAACCACAAAAATTGTATACGATCAAGTCTACATCGAAAATGATCGGTCAAACAGAACACATTTTCACATTCATATCCTATTGCTCGGTGTCACAATCGTAGCTTTTCGAATGCGGGTCGAACAATTGTGCGGCACTTGCTCTACTCGATCAGCAACTCAGCCCTGCTAAATCCAAAAATCGCAGTCTAGCTCGAAGGTATGGTGTGACCTCCCTTTCTGTTTTTAGAGAAAATGGTTTTGTAAAACGGGAGAGAGAAAGCAAATACTTGAAAACATAAATACTTGAAAACATCATTAAAACAAGCATTTAAGATTGTCAGTTGAAAAAAAAGATTTGATTGCAAAGAGTGCAACAAGGCTTGGTCGGGGATTCACTTAGTGCGTCTCCCTATAGTACATTTTGAACATTTTCCATTGTGGCAAGCTTGCATATGAAATTTGCGAGCGTTCACTTACAAGCACGTCGACATGGAAACAAAGCACAACGACACAAAATTAAAGGACAACGACATGAATATGAAAGCACATCCTAAACTAAGGATAAAACGTAAACATAAGGTGGTTGATGAGGGTTTTGGGCATACGGCCATAGGAAGACTCTCCTTGAACAAGCATGCTCAAGACATTCTCCCCCACTTAAACAGTTGACGTCCCTGTTGCTGGCGGAGCTTGAATTCCTCGATCTCCTGCTTCCAAGCTCCCAAATCTTCGACACGTTCTCAACTGGTTTCTTCCACGGGAAGGTTCTTCCACTTGATCAGATACTCAAGGATCCTTTTCGTGGGTCTTCTTCCTTTCCTGACTCGATCAGCCAAGACTTCTTCAACTTCTTTGTCCTCTTTTGGACTCAGGTCGATGCTCGGTCGAACAACGTTGCTCCTCTGCTCATCATCGCAATCGGGATGGTACGACTTTAAGTTGCTTACATGAATTACTGGGTGTGTTTTCATCCATGCAGGCAACAACACTCTATATGATGCATTCCCAATCTTTTTTAGAACTTCAACTGACCCTTCATACTTTCTGACGAGGCGTTGATCTTTACGCCCTCGAAATCGAATCTATTTCGGCCTCAACTTGATGAGAACTTAATCTCCTGCACGGAATTTGAGAGGACGACGTCTTTTATCTGCCCATTTCTTCATACGCTTCGAAGCTTTCTCTAAGTAAACTCGAGTGATGTCTGTCGTTTGTATCCATTCCTTCGTAAAGTTGTGAGCTTGGGGTTTTTTCCCTGCATAAGGATGATCAATAATGTGAGGTAATACAGGTTGTCTTCCACTTACAATTTTGAAGAGACTCTTCCCTGTAGAGGAACTAGTCTGAGCATTGAAACAAAACTGAGCGACATCCAGCAATTGGACCCAGTTATTTTGTCATGCATCGATAAAATGATGAAGATACTCTTCGAGCATGCAGTTGAAACGCTCGGTCTGGCCATCAGTTTGGGGATGGTAGCTTGAGGATATATTCATACTTGCTTCCAAGAATGAAAATAACTCGGTCTAGAAAGTGCCAGTGAATCTACCATCCTTGTCGCTCACAATACTCATCGGTACTTCTCATAGCTTCACAACATGTTTGAAGAACAACTGTGCGGTCAACTCCACAGAACACTGTTTGGTGGTGGGGATAAAAGTGGCATACTTCCAAAATCGATCAACAATAACCAAGATGGCTTCAAGGTCACCAAATTTTGGGAGGTGTGTAATGAAGTCCATGGACACACTCTCCCATGGTCTCGTATGGGTGGGCAAAGGTTCGAGAAGTCTAGCAACTTTTGCCTTCTCAACCTTATCTTGTTGACAGATGAGGCACGTCTTAGTATATTGCATGACATCGTCTCGCATGCTAGGCCAAAAGTAGCCTTTCTTCAGTAGTGCATAAGTTCTCTGCCACTCAGGATGACCTGCCCAAAGGGTGTCATGACACTTAGACAACAGCTTCTTTCTCAGATCTCCTGCTCTCGAAACATATATATGATTCTCTTTTGTCAACAATAAGTCTTCTTCAACCCAAAACTGTCTCGTCTTGCCGGCCTTGGCTAAGACCACAACAGCTTGAGGGGAAGGGTCTTTTTGAAGATACTCCTTGATAATGTCGCACATTGACCCATCAGCCTTACTTGCATAGACGGGGGCTAACATGCACAAGGCCGCATGTTCGCTCTTTCGACTGAGAGCGTCAGCCGCTTGGTTACTGGTTCCTTTTTTGTGTTCGAATTTGAAATCAAATTCGGCCAAAAATTCCTATCACCTTGCTTGTTTGGAAGTTAGCTTTGGCTGACTGAAAAAGTGGCAGATGGCGATGTTGTCAGTTCTTACAACAAAAGATGACCCCAATAGGTAGCCTCCAGGCCCTCAGACAGTGGACCACTGCAAGCATCTCTTTTTCCGAGACTGTATATTTCCTCTCAGCACTGTTGAGCTTTTGACTCTCAAAAGCTATACGGTGGCCTTCTTGGATAAGAACACTCCCAAGAGCAAAGTCAGACGCATCTGTTTCAACTTCAAACGGCTTAGACACGTCTACTAAACCGAGTACAGGACCCCTCGTCATCATGGCTTTTAACTCTTCAAACGCAGCTTGACATTCCTTTGGCCATTTCCAAGTTATGCCTTTCTTCAACAGTTCGGTTAACGGTGCAGCCCTTCTTGAAAATCCTTCGATGAATCGGCGTTAATAATTGGCCAATCCCAAGAAGGAGCGTAACTCCGTCACAGAAGTTAGGGCCTTCCACTCTTGAATAGCCCGCAACTTGTCTTTGTCCATTCCAATTCTACCATGTTCAATAATATGACCCAAGAAGTTGATACGCTTTTGGGCAAAAGCACATTTTTCCTTCTTCACATATAGCTTATTCTGCCGTAGTTTGCCAAAGACCAGTTGAAGATGAACTTGGTGTTCTTCTAGGCTGAGACTGAAAAACTACAATGTCATCGAGATACACCACCACAAACTGGTCAAGGTATTCATGGAATACTTGGTTCATCATGGTAGAAAAGGTTGTGGGGGCATTTGTTAAGCCAAAGGGCATTACGAGGAACTCAAAAGCCCCATATCTCGCACAAAAGTAGTCTTCGACTCATCCCCTTGGGCTATCCTAACTTGATAGTAACCCGACCGAAGGTCGAGCTTCGTGAAGTACCGAGCTCCATTCAATTGGTCAAATAATTTGGTGATGATTGGTAAAGGGTATCTATTTCTCACCGTAACCTTATTCAAAGCTCTATAGTCGATGCACAGTCGGAGACTCCCGTCCTTCTTCTTCTGAAACAGCACAGGTGCCCCATCAGGTGCTTTTGCTGGTCGAATAAATTCCGCTGTCAATAACTCATCTAGTTGTTTCCTAAGTTCAGCTAACTCAGGCGGAGCCATTCGGTAAGCGTTCTTTGCAGGAGGTTTGGCCCCTGGGATAAGTTCAATCTCATGATCAATTCCCCGTCGAGGAGGTAAGGTCTTTGGCAGATTCGGTGGCATTATATCAACATATTCATTCAAAACTTCTTGGATTTCTACTGGAATGGAGTCAGTCGCAATTGGCTCATCCACCAACGGAATAGCCATAAAAGTGGGCTCTTCTCTATTGAGCCCTTTCTTTAACTGTAGGGCGGAGATCATTCTCACTCCACCAGGCTGTTTGATCTTTGCTGTGACTACGGTCGGATTACTGTCTGTTACTACTAAACACTAAGCTAATGGCATTGGAATGACTTTATGTTCCAAGAGGAATTCCATTCCAAGTACGACATTAAAGTCATCCATACGGACCACGACTAAATCAACGTTTCCTATCCATTCGCCCAGTCTTAGAGATATTTTTTTCACTATCCCTACAATGGGCAGTGCTTTAGAGTTAACTGCTTTCATCTTGCCAGTATCTCTCTCGACTTTCAACTCCAATCGTCGGGCTTCCAGTTCAGATATGAAGTTATGAGTTGCGCCTGAGTCTACCATGGTGCTTTTTGCAGGCTTGGAGTTGCTGATTGCTTCAACAAACATAAGTCCCTTTTCCGTGATATTTTTCTGACAAGAGAATTTCTTCTTGATAGCTGACAAAAACTTTAACGCACCCATTCGATGAGTCTCTCCCTCATTTTCTTTCTCTTCTTCTACTTCATCCTCATGGTCAATGGAATACTGTACTTGGGCTTGTAGTGCTGTCAGCGAGCCCCAATGTGGGCACTCGGCGACTCGATGCGGACCCTTACACAAGAAACAAAAGATGGGTTTCATCTGATTTGAGCTTGACGGGTAAGCTCCCCGAGTTGTACTCGTGTTTGGGGTTTGAGGTTTCTTGTCGTATCCAGAATTCCTTGGGGAATTAGGCTTGGAATTCTTATTCCCAAAGTTTTGGGGTTGACATGTTTTTCTTCTGGGACCCAGGCCCCCCCCCCATAGTCTAGCAGTCTCTCCGCAGCAGAAAGAGCAGATGCAAGATCTTGGACTTTCTGTTCATATAACTTAGTCCTGGCCCATGGTTTGAGCCCTTCCACAAAGCAGAATGCTTTATCATTCTCAGACATATCTCGAATATCCAACATCACAGCAGAAAACTGTTTGACATAATCTCTGATAGTCCTTGTGTGTCGGAGTTCTCGTAGTTTCCTTCGTGCAATGAATCGACACTCTCAGGGAAGAATTGGGTCCTTAATTCTTTCTTAAGGTCTTCCTAAGTGTCAACTGAACATCGGCCATCTTGGATGTCATTGACTTTCGACCTCCATCATAGCTTCGCATCGTCAGACATATGCATGGAAGCTAATGTCACCTGCGTGTCTTCGGAGACTGTTCCACTGGCTTTAAAGTATTGTTCCATGTCAAAGATGAAATTCTCAAGCTCTTTGGCGTCACGGTTCCCATTAAAGGCTTTGGGTTCCAGAATTTTGAACTTGTTGGGAACAACACACGTCTGATTTGGAGTCTGACTCCCTACTGCACGCATGGTCAGATTCACTTGTAGCTTCATCTCGGCCATCTCGGCCCTGATGGTTTCTATCGTCATTCTGAAGTCATCCGTCAATTCACTAAACAACTTCAACATTGTTTTCTGAGAGCAGTCAAGCTCCTCAACACGTTCCTCCATATGAGCGACAAAACTCGAGGAAGTGCTTCCACGTTCAAACTTACCAGCTTGGGTCGCCTTATGTTCAATCGAATCCACTCTCAGCGTCAATTCGTTTATTGGCAACCCGTCTAAACCTTCAACTTTCTCATCCAACCCATCCAGCCGGGTTTGGATATACCTTACTTCGTCTGACAATTCCTTCAGAAACAGGAATTGCTCTTCGATCTCAGTCAGTCGCTCAGACTGCGACTTCGACAACTACTTTATTGCCGACATGATTTCGTCTCACTCGGTTAAGGAGCTAACAAAGCTCTGATACCACTTGTCACAATCGTAGCTTTTCGAATGTGGGTCGAACGATTGTGCGGCACTTGCTCTACTCGATCAGCAAGTCAGTCGTGCTAAATCCAAAAATTACGGTCTAGCTCGAGGGTATAGTGTGACCTCCCTTCTCGTTTTTAGAGAAAATGGTTTTGTAAAACGGGAGAGAGAAAGCAAATACTTGAAAACATCATTAAAACAAGCATTGAAGACTGTCAGTTGCAAGAAAAGATTTGATTGCAAAGAGTGCGACAAGGCTTGGTCGGGGATTCACTTAGTGGGTCTCCCCTATAGTACATTTTGAACATTTTCCATTGTGGCAGGCTTGCATATGAAATTTGCGAGCGTTCACTTACAAGCACGTCGACATGGAAACAAAGCACAACGACATGAATATGAAAGCACATCCTAAACTAAGGATAAAACGTAAACATGAGGTGGTTGAAGAGGGTTTTGGGCATGCGGCCATAGGAAGACTCTCCTTGGACAAGCATGCTCAAGACACTCGGCACTTGGAAACGTAGAAAACAAAAATTAACGAATGGGAAAAACAGTAAAGAGAAGGTCGAATGCAGTGAAGGAAAGAGAGGAAATTCGGTTATGTGATGAATGTTCGGTGAAAAACGGAATGTGCGGTCTTCCAATGTTCCATGTGTAACACGTGGAGGAGTAGCGTTGAACGTGTAATGCGAGAAGACTTTCGCGTGAAGACCGGTCTGTTAGCAAAGAAAGTAAATAAAAATAAAAATATTTTGATTTTAACTTAATTAAAAAATTTTAAAAATAAATATTTAATAAAAAACATTTTCTATTTCACTCCCAATGTCTGGATGGATGGCGTGTAGAAAGGCCATCATATCTTCATTAGTCTAACTCCTCACCCCTCCAAATGGACGACCATAGAGAAGCTTGCACATTGACATTTACAATGAAAGACTATGAGAAAAGGAAAAGTAATGTCAATGGAAAAAGGGGAAGGAAAAAGAGGGGAAATGGGTAACAAGGGAGAAGGAGACGGGATGGAAGGTGAATTCAAAGTTGGAAATGAAATTTCAATCGGCGCCTATTTTTTTCTCCATTTTTCACTAGCTGTTTACGAAAAGGCTATAGCAAAAAGCTACTTTTGTTGTATTTTGTTGTGGCATGCTTGTTATCAGTATGTTGTGTGTATGCGTATGAACAATATGACCTTTACTACATGCATGGTATGAAGGTTTAAAGCAAACCAACCATTTTAAAATCACACAAACACACAATGTCTGAGCACCTCATAGTCATTCAAAGAGTCGAATAATAAAATACAAAAAAGAGAAGTCTGCGGTGAGAACTGAGTTGAATGCACGACTTAAGGACCACCGAAAACAGTAGCAAGTGATGTGAAAAAGTTGCTAAACGCGCCTGCTGCTATGGTCCTGAGCAGCAGTGAATGTCTTCGAATCCCCTATTTAAGCAATGGTGTGGGGAGGAGAGAAACAATCCATGGTTAATGACCATCTTTTCCATTGGAGTCTGAGAGCTTGAGTGAGAAAGCTAGCTACTACGTCCACTCGTCCATCTTAATGATTATTCACCCTTGTCGCCAAGCAGAAGCAAACGCTCAACAGCTACTGGAAGCAAGAGATTGTAGTCGGAAGCCTTAACATCATCTTTCTGTCCATCGTCTTACATATCTTGACATTCTTGTTAACTTGACTTATAATTGCTATTTTATCCTATAAACACACACACACACACACACATTTTGACTTCCATGATCTCATTCTTGTTTACTTCTATCTTTTATCCCATATTATGAGTAATTAATTCTTTGTGTGTTAGAGTGAGGTTAGCATCATTCCAGCGATCATAGCTACAGTAGAGTTTCCGTTTGGTTTGTTTTTAACTCCGAGTCTAGATCCCATCTAGCTAATCAGATCAAGTTGTAAGACGTAACTGCTTGACAGTATAAGTAACTATTGATCTCCCTAAACAAAGTAAGTAGTGCCTCTAGAAATAAAGGCAATCTTCCGTTCTAACAACCTCAAGAGGTTGCTAATATCATGGTTAAGAAAATGAGGCAACACTCAAAGTTATGATCAAAGGTTTGATAATCATTTCAACCATATTTCTCTCATCTACTTTCACATTACCACGAGGTTCATGCCACCCTCTAAAATCCCTTTCCTACAGGGGAGAATACCTATTGTCAAGCTTATGTCTTAAATTATTTCCTTTATGTTCCTGTCTTAACTTGCAAGGATGGGAAAATTTTATTTCAACAGCTCCCAAAGAAGTCTCTTCTCCAATGTACTCCATTGCACTCCTCAAGCTATATGATGTTTCATTTTTATATTTTATAATTAAGGGATATGGAAAGTTAGATTCTTTATAAACCGAACAGTCATAGTTGAAAAGAATATTGTAGTACACTATTCTTTTACATGTTGTAATAGCAAAATTCTTTGTTAATTTCTCTCATTTTTTAAATTGAAATTGCATAGTATAGCTCATCTTGGTCAATTGAACGACATAGGTAAATGTTGGATGCTGTGTATGCAATATGATTTAGTCATTTGTAGATTTTAAGTTCTATGCATAGGACTTCATCTAGACGACGAGATTACACCATGTGATAAAAAGAATGCAATGATGTAACTCTATTTCGTTGCTTAAACACCTCATGATATGTCTATTGAGTATAAGTTTTTCTTTCATTCGCCCACGTATGAGTGAATAGAGATGTTTTCACGATAAGTATTAAAGAGAAAATATGAGGGTGTCGTCAAAAAAATAAGAAATGCAAATGGGTTAAAGAACCCACAATTCTCAACCAACAAAAGATATTTATAACCCAAACTTACACATGCAAAATACTAACAAAAGGTAGTAAAGCGAAAGTTCGGGATCGAACCTAAGAGAATCAATGTATAGGCATTCAAATCATGGATCAAACACAAGAATTCTAATATATAATGGGGGGAGGGGGTTCAAGTGACACTACTAGAAAACTGAAATTTAACGACATTTAATACATGTCACGAACAATTTTCGTGACACATATTTTGCAGCCTTGATGCTCCTGTAAAGAAAGAGTCATGACAATGCAAGAAAGTAAAGTAAAGCAAGTAAATGTTTTTGGATTTTTAGAATAATAGGGCACAAGAAAGATATAGAGTTCACTCAACAAAGTTAAAGTGGGAATAGATCATTCTAGCAAATTTTTCATCATAGAACAAATAAATTCATTGCAACCTAATTCAATCCACAACTAATTAGTTCAAGAAAAACTAATCAGCCTTTGTTAATGAATCAAGAATCAAATCTAATTCACACTAAATTCAAAAAAATCATTTTCATCTTAGCGATTTCCATAAAATCTTTAGAATTCGCATTAAGTTTCTAGGTTTCAATGTTGTGACATTCAAGAGCAAGGAAGCCTCTATCACAAGAATGATTAATTAGTTGAAATTCTAATTGAAAATTAAAGAAAAGATCAAAAGGAAGACATGTTTGAGATCAAATCAACAACATTCAATCAATCTTGCTTCAAAAATCATGTTTAGCGCCATTATAAATTAACGTAAATTCATGCAATCATGGATAATCAAGCCAATCAAACAAGCATTAATTATAAAATAAAGATAGGAATTTCAACTAAAGATTGAAATTAGAAAGCAACTAGACAAAATTCTCAAGAAAGAAATGCTAGAACTACCATTCCCAAATAAAAGTACCTTAGTTCTTCAGCATTCTCAAAGTAGCTTCAAGAAGAAATTAAAAGAAAGGAGACATTTCTTGGAAGAATTTGAGAGAGAATTTTATTGATCTAGGGAGATAATTAACAAGAGAATTAGGTGTTGTATATAGCTCAGATTTAAAAAAATTACTATTTCATCTATAGATACTCTTCAAAGAAATCATTTTATGTTTACTTAATGCGATATAAGTAGAAAGATGGAAGAATGATAATGAAAGTTGTTTGCATTCATAATTAAAAACTCTAGGTCTTTCGACCATCAAATTCATAATACAAGTTCAAATGAAAGAGAAAAGATATGCGTTAAGCCGCAAAATGCAATCTCTTGCATTCCTTCAGGAGAATGGAAATAACGAACTTCATCTCTGTTTTAAGAGAAGAACTAAGTTTTCACCTAGAACTTTAAAGAAAATAGAGAGGAAAAGGGATGAACAGGTGGAAGTGTAGAGCTACAGAAAGATTGTGGTCTCTAAAGTCTGTATCTTGAAATCAAATTCTCGAGATCTATTAATAGGCGCTTGAGGCAGCATCTTCACATGGATCCTCACAATTACAATAAATTATTTGCCTCGCTACACTTCTTCCTTGTGTCATTCTGATTGTCGACTGACGTCTATGTTGACATTTCACAAATTCGTTTGTCTCGTAGCAATTTTCATCACATTGTTGGTTGTTCGCGAGCAAGATTTGGTTGCCTGATGCAGATTACACTTCACGTTCTTTACTTCTTCTATAATCCTGCGTAAAAAACATAAGAGTTCTATAATAAACATGTGTTTTGATTCTTGTAACTTAGAAATCGCATAGTTACTCTTTTTCTTGAATTCATTGTGTTTTAATCCATATTTTTTTTTCTAAAATATCTTTCATTATTCTAAAAGATCATTATAACTTGTATTTCTACATGTTATAAGTAAACTGCCATGCAATAGAAAAATTCTTCCCTTATTTTTCTCATTCTTAATTGAAATTGCATAGTATAACTCATCTTGGTCACTTGAACGACATAGATAAATTGTCATTGATGTTCATACCTTTACAAGTGATATAAGAAAACTAAATAAGTGTCACAAATTGAGATTGTAACACTTTTTAGATTTCATGAAATTCCAGTTTGTAGTGAGCAAAGGAAGGCTAATTCTAAGATACGACTCATGGTTTTTTTAAAAAATGATAGAGTGACTCTTCACACACACACAAATGTCACATAGAAAGCATTGACAAAAACTAAAACAAGTAAAAGAGCAACAATAAGTAAAAAGTGAAAGAGACACAGAATTTTGGTAACCTAGTTCAATGATATACTACCTACGCCTGAGGGTAGGGTGCCCAGGAAAGATAATACACTAATATTGAAAATTAAGCAGTTTATAACGTAGTACTTATCTGCAAGACTCCTACTATAGTGACTCACGTAGATCTTAACTCATAGATCACATAGGCTTCCCTTAGATGTGAGACACCCTAGTACACACCTAAACAGTGCGTAGTTTTCCTTTACTTTAGAGCTGTTTCTATTATATTTGATGTGTTTGCTAGTGTTTTTTAGAGCATTATTATAAAGATTAGTGAAAAAGCAAAAATGATCAAGCTGAGCCAAAAGTCGGGTCAAAATCACTAAGAAAATGGGAGAAGAATTCAAAGAATTCCTAGAAACAGGGCGGGACAATTATGCTGCTCCGACGCTGTGTACGACACCCGAGACCCGAGAGTGCCTAATTTTGGCATTGGCCCGAGTGCAGAGGCGTTGTGATAACTTATCTAGACCGTAGTTGCGTTGCAACAAATTTTCTTAGGGCACAATTGCGCTCTAATAGAGTGCCACAACGTTTACTTTCCTATTTTGAAAATTTGTGTAATTATGGAAATTTATTCTTAGTCAAGTTTGCTTCCCCTATTTATTTGAATGCTCTTCAACTTTCAAGGAACAAAGTTTACCTTAAAATTCATACCTAAAAGAGAGCGTTCTTGCCCTAAAAAGTTAAAGAGTTTGAAGATTATTTTTGCAGTCATTCGAGATATCTCGAGATGTTGTTTGACTGGAGATTGACGTGTCTCATGAAAAGAGAAGCATACGAGAGTGTCTTCTCTGGTTTTTACTCTATTTTAGCTTTATGATTTCAACTTTGTATGCAAATATTTCATTGAAAGCCATGAGTGGCTAGACTAATTAGTTTTAGAGTGTTGGTGAATATTATTTATGAATTTAGATTAATGTTTAGTGTTGATCATGGATATTGTAGAACTTTATGCTTTCAATGTTATTATGCTTTATTCTTATTGATTGACCTTCAATAATTGTTAAATTAAATGTTCAATATGATAGCTTGTATGTTTAATCGGATCTATAACATTGACTTACTATTAACCTTTCGCGCAAATAGTTAGAAAAATAGTAAAAGTTGTTGATGACTATTCTTAATGCCATGAATCTTAATTTGATATCATGATATTAGTGTTTTCATTTCGACTTTGACTTCAACTTTGAGAGGTAATATTAGTGTCTTCACTTCGACTTTGACAATGCACATGAGACTTCTTCTCACGGTAATATCTTTCCTTCTGATGAGCAAACTTCTTTCACTAATGGATCTTAGGCCCCCCCTAAGATAGAGAATCCCTTCTCGTGGCTGTATCTTAGGCTCCCTCTAAAACTGAGAATCTCTTCTCAACAACAATGGTTTAGGCTCCCCCTAATCGTGATTATCTTTAGTATGTTGAAATCAATAGATGAGAAAACTTGCACAACGACAAAATAAGCATCAAGCAAGAACTCAATGTAGAACACAGTGACCGTAGAACAAAATAACTCTTGCTCAGTGAACAAATGTGGCTTGCTTAAAGAACACAATTGCTTGCTCAATAATCACGTTCGACAACCTTAAATGGGTTTCATAATTTTCCTTAAATAACCAAATTCATAAAGAAAAATAACACCCATTAGAAAAAGATAAGTTGCACTTCCAAAATAGAAAGGAGATCGGATAATAAAATTCAACCGCATATTTTCAAATGAGAAAAATATTCGTAGAAAAACTTTTTGATGTTACAACGGAATGTTTAGACTATGTGAGAGAACTGAATAAATAACTGCAAAAATATATAAAGCAAAACTTCTCAATCTCCAACACAATTTCAATAAGTTTGAATATGAAAGATAAAATGATTAATTTATTAAATTAATTTATATTATGAAATATTAAATTAATTAATAATTTAAATAGGAGACCGTTTTTGAACTGCCAGCTCATGATATTTTGTTAACCATCTTTGATGTGGGTTAATTAGATCACACAAAAGAGACGAATGAGGAAGGAATTCACCCTTTCTGCCCTTTCTCTTAGAGCCTGTTTGGATCGCATATATTGTTTCATGAGTATAGATGTTAAATGTCTGGAAATCAAATGTTTAGGTTTTAAAAGTCTGAGAAAATTAATGTCTGTGTTTGGATATGCAGAATAATTAATGTCTGGAAATTAAATGCATGTGTTTGTTTGACAGGTTTTTATATATTGATATTTACATGTTTTTTAGAATATGTTTATGAAGTTAACTAAAATTTAAAGATGTATTACACTCAATTATATTTAAAAAATAAATGTTATAACTATGTATTTTCAACATAACTTTTTTTTTCTTTTTTATTTTTTATGAGGATAAAAATTACATTTTAAATCCAAATATAAATCTTGTACTATATTTTTCTTCAATTATATCAATAAAAAAAAATTTGTTATCTTTTCGATTGAGGTAAAATAAATATAATAATATATAAATCTTAATTACATTATAAATATATCAAAGTCATCCAAGTTTTTCAAAGTTTAATAATTAAGATGTAGATGAATATTGTTTATGCACGATGTTCCATATAAATGGAAAATCCACCAATATCATTCATTCATTTACTCCCCACTAGCATTAAAACAAAATTAACATTCTACGAGAAAAGTCAATCCATAGTAATTATATTTCATTTCCATTGTCATTAACAAAATCATAAAATTTTTACATAGATATAAAGCATCAAGCACTAACTCACCTATACACCATTTGAATGGGAACTGTCTTGTAATTAACAAAAGTCAACTCATTGTTAACTATACAAAATAAGTGAATCCATGATCAGGATTTCCTACAAAAAGTCTTACAAAATTAAAGTTATTAGATAACTACACTCATAGATTTTCTTACATCCCTCCCATAACTCAAGTATTTGCTTTAATTTTTAACACATTCTGTATGAACTCATGTCTAAAAGTAGGATCTCGAATAGTAAAGAGATAATCAATTAAATGTGGATCCTTTGCTATAATCCTCAAGGCCCGAACACGCTCTAATGTCGACAAACCATTAATTGACATTATCTCATCATACAACATTTGTCTTCTTTCAGCACCATTAGCTTCATGTTGAAAACAAGATGCAAATTTGGTAATATGTGCAGTTGCATCAGAATACATAGATTTTAACTCACCCACAGTTTAACTTATTGTTTTAATCAATGTCTCACCTCCTAGAGACATCTAAAGGTATAGTTTGTTGTGTTTAACTATGAGATGTTGCACCTTCAAAATTGTTATTATTTTCAAATGATTAAGGGATATAGCAATCAAATCCAGGAAATGAATCTTCTTGAGTTTCTCCATTCATTGTCTCAACCACATCTTCAAAACATATAGCTTCAACTCCATTAGTTCGATATTTTCCAAATACAAGTTGTAGACCTTCAAAGTGTGGAAAAGGCGTATTGCGAAGGCCTTTGACTGCTGGATGACTCTACAACACAAAAATAATTACACAAGAAAATAACAAATAACATGAAATAATTATTGTTTGAAAAGTATCAATAGTGACAATAAAATGATATTACCTTAACCCAGTTGTCAAAAATATGTTTCTCGACTTCTATGCCTTTATGAATGTCATTCCATCCAAATCCCGAACAATTTGGGCCTAACTTCTCAAGTATTGCATGGTATTGTCTTTTCAATAATTTTACCTTTGATTTAATATGTGGTTGAGCCTTCAAATCAAAATTGGAATTTTCTTCTCCATCCATTTTTTAAGGTGTTGCAAGTAACCTAGCTTGAAGGTGCTATTATCGGCTCGTCATTTACTCGATGTAGTTAGTTCCACCCACCCAAGAACTAAGCGAGTATCTTCTTGTTTGCTCAATGTTCGTTTTGCTCTAGTAGTTCCCTTGGCATATTTTCTCTCATCCATGTCTAATATGTAATATATGGGACAAAATTAAGCAATAAAAAGATAAATAAATGATTCAATAAATTATATTTAATTGAAATGTACAAATTATAAATAAAGGAACAAAAAACTAAGAACGTCTAGTTGATCTCCATTCGTTAAACATTTCTCTAGCCAAACTATTCCGCCAATTTGTCCATTCACTTGAGCTTTCTACAAAAGCTATTGACTCATGTTCATTGTCTACATTACTTCCAAAAGTGACATTCATTTCATCTTCTAATGGATTGATTGCCATTTCTCTTCTTATAAGATTATGGATAAGACAACAAGCTAACATAATTCGACATTGAGTTTTTACTGGGTAATAAGACTTTCCTCTAAGTATGGCCCATCGACCCTTTAGAAGACTAAAAGCTCTTTATATTGCATTACAAGCTGATGAATGCTTCATGTTAAAAAAAAATAGGCGTAGTTGGTTGATGTCCAACTCTCCAATCATTTAAATGATATCTTTGCCATTTGTATGTTGCTAAGAATCCTTCACCATTAGTATACACATCATCAAAAGATAATAATATCATAAAATTATACATAGTATTTTAACTTTTGAACAATGATATAGTAATATACAATATGGTAATCATTGTAAGTTAAGTAACATACCATTTGGAATTTTAAGTCCATTTCTTTTAGATATAACATCTCTTAAAACTCTAGAATTAGAAGTTGATCCTTCCCATCCAGGTAGGACATAAATAAATTTCATTTCTTGGGAACAAACAACTAACACATTAGTTGCAATTTTGGTTTTTCTTGTCTTATATCGAGGTTTATCAACATTTGAAACATTCACTTTAACATATGTTCCATATGGGCCCCTAAACAATTCTAAAAAAAAAAGAATGAAAGTTATTATGATAATAACTAATGTTTAAGTAGTATATATTAAGAACAAAATTTCTCTGAATACCTTGAACCATTTCCACCACTCATGTGTGCAATAGAAAGTTATTGGCTCTAGTTCTTTCAAAAGAATTTCATATAACTGAAGCACACAATTAAGGACAAGGTTAAAACATTTACTAACTGTCTCACCCAAACGTACAAAATATCGACGAACAACCCTATTTTTGACATCATGTGTGAGAATTTGTAAAAAGATAGCAACCATTTCCTCCACTTCAATATATTGTCATCATCTTAGTTGACCCACAGACTTAAGCAATTCACACAAAATAGTTAAAGTTCTTTTATTAATCCTTGTGTTTTCAAAACAAGTCAAATCAGTTTTATGAACTAATCTATAAAAGTTAAGTTGCCTTATACAATGTCTCCTATAAGTATGATGTCCTGAGGTTTTAGTTTGTGTTTCATAATCCAAAATGATAATTAGAAGTAAAATAAAACACATTAAAATCATTTGATCTAGCATTTCTAAATAGATAACCAACATTGATATTAGTCGTTTTTTTTTGTCAATGAAAGATCCATATATGCAAAAAGAAGAATTTAAAAAAAGATTTTCATACATCAACATTTTGTCTTCAAACTTGCATTTGATTACTTTAAAAAGTAAAAATAATAATGTATATATTCACATTGAAAACATTGTTTTACTTGTTTAGCCAATGCATGTGCTCAATGTATGAATTAAAAAACATGTCATTTAGCTCTTCTATGATTACCATTTCATTATTATTTCATTTACACAAAATTTTAAATAAGTTTTAATTACCTCATGCAAACAGAGAAAGAAAACTTCATTTCATTCTTCCTCTCGTTCATCAATTGCAAACGAAGAATTTGTTCATGGAGCTTTGAAATTTAAAAAAAAAATGAAGGCAAAAGAAAGAAGAGTACACAAAAGAATTATTGTGGTTCAGTATCAATTATCTACATCCACTGTCAATTATCTTCAAACTTTTATTTGAAATTCAAGAGTACCCTCAACAAGAAAGAAGAAGCTACAAGTTTCTATTTCCTTTTCTGTCCTTCAAAAATTCTCTTTTTATTTTTTATTGTTCATCTTTTAGTTCTCATTTTTTTTCTTAACACTTATAATATAATTCTTTTTCTATTGTATTTACAAAAAAAAACTGATAAGTAACAAATTATTGACTTAGTTCTCATTTTTTTCTTTATTGTTGGTTAACTCACTACTTCTCAAAAACTATAATTTGTTTAACAATTTCTCTACTCCTAAACTTGGACTTTTTTAGAGATCTGATTATTTGTTAAGTCTATAAGTTTCTTCTATATTCAAGAACAAAATAGGATTTTAAAATCCAAAAAAGAAAAATAAAACCCTAAACCACACATTTTAAATAAAATAAGACAAGATTTAAAAAATTTTAAAAAGTATGATCCAATGCTACCTCTAAAAATAAATGAAATAAAGAAGCAGAGAAAAGTATTCACCTGAAAGCCTATAATTATTATCCTTGTTTTTCATTTTCAATATCCATGTACCAAACATGGATGATTTTTTTTACTTGATAAAACCCCAATCCAATTCCCATGAAACAAACAGACCCTTAAAGGACATAAAATTTCTCATTTCTTCAATTCATCAATCTGAAGAACTTAGACTGTGGAAAAGAGAATTATCCTAGTGATAATTGTTATTGATTGTTCATCTAACTTGAGATTTCTAGTTTGATTTTTCTGCATGCTACAAGTGGTTAGTATTATCTAATTTGAAATAAACTAATGTATGACATTTGAAGTTAACAAGATTGAGTTCAAACATACGTGCATGTGTGCACACACGTCAGTGAAATAGTCATATTTCTTCTCAACCCAAGACGTTTGAGTAGCCAGCAATAATGAACCTTAACTTTTATAATGATAGTGTACATTGATTTTTTGTATGTCCAAGTTTGATGAACATTTGGACCAGGTTCTTCCCCAATAGTACTACTAATTGAGGTTTGTAGTGCAAGGTTAAAATCATTGTTCAAGTACTATAAGCTAATTAACCATACATTTTATTAATTAACTTCCTAATATATTTTACTTTGCCTATATTTATGATTCCACTTTGTTGATTTTAATTTTTACCAATGGGCAACACATAACATGACCTCCTTCATAGCCTATTCATTGTGTCTTTGTTTTTATTTTTTTCATTCACATCTCCTAGTTTTCTTATGTAAAACACCCACCAATTGTCATTAACTCATACTAGGAGGAACATTCTAATTGTAATTTCAAATAATGACATACATTTTTTTTGTTTTAATTTCACTTCACTCCTTGTTAGGTAAAGGATTGAACTATTGACCAAACTTTTGCTTCAAGGTACTGAAGTTCAAAATGTGTAGAAGTGATATGGTAATAATTTTGTAAAGTCTAGTGCAAGAAGGTTCTCCTTATACTTTCACCCTCGGTTTTCTCCCCCACACAGCAACCTACACAATTGTGTACACACCACGCTGCCACTGTCAGCTTGTGTGTAAGCTTTCATTTCATTCTCCTCTTATTTATATTAATATTTTCTAAGTTGTGAAAAGCAAGTTTTGAATCCATTTTAAATTATCTAAAGGTGGAATCATTTTGATGAGAAATTTTAGAATTAATTTATTTGGGTGATGGTTTAAAAAATTTAATAAAGTTTGAAATAATTAAAAAAATGACAAAATTGAAGTTTAATTATGGAGTGAAGGACTAATAGTCATTTTCCTTTATTGTTTTGTGAAGAAAACAATTCTCTTCTCCATTCTAATTGAGACGCCGACCGCTCACTTCACTCTCGAATTTCTCTTCCACCGCCACCTGTCTCTCTCTCGCTCCTTCGCCCCGACGCCGACAATCCCCCTCCGACAGCCGTCTTGAACGGGGTATGACATTGAGTAATCAGCTCTGTACACCATTCAGATAGCGGTCTTCCTTGGGTTTTCGTCAACCAAATTTTGAATCGACTTACCTACCTCGTTTCAGCTTTCGATCTCAGTTTTCGAGCATCTTGGGATACTGTTCAACTATGGATTGAGTTCTCTTTGGTGAGTTTTCATGGTAACAATCACTATTAAGCTTTCTCCAATTCAATTAACATCTTGGATATGATTTCTATTTTTAATTTTTTTTGGATCGTTACATGTTGTTTAATTTGAGGAAAGGGCGACCTTGAGAAAGTTTGTTAGGTTCGACTGTCCATTTAAGGTCAGAATTGGACTTTGAGTAAAAAAATTCCTTTGCTAATTCTGTAAGTGTAACCTCCTATTCCTTTAATTATTGATGGATACAAGAGCGTATGGAATTAAAAGACCCACTAAGTTCGACTTAAGTTTGGGTGGTATGGTGTTAAGAGTTAAGTTTGATGTTTAAGGGTCCAAAGGCAGGATTTTTCGTCTAAATTAAAGCACGTGGGGAATAATTTAAAGTAAGCCTTGGAAGTGAGAAGTTGGAGTCTTTAGAACGTTAAATAACTTGAGTTGACATTATAAAAAGTTTTGGGAATAATTGTGTCATTTGTACATGTGAAGATAACTTAGTGGCCTTAATCATTGTCTTGAGGTGAAACTGAAGCGGAAAAAGCTTATAATCCTAGAGGATTGAGCTAATGACTTTGAGTTACACTTAACTTAAATAAGCAAGGCAGCTCTAGATTATGTTTTTGTTGGCTTTTGGATCTGAGCCTATCTTGTTTAAAGCTTTATTTTTGTTTTAAATGTTATTACTATTTTTTAGAAACATGTCTCATTCCAGTTGGGAACATGTAAGAAATGATAGGCTAAGAGTTCACTTTAGTTAATGTATGGTGAACTTAAGGGAAACATATCAATTTTACTTGGACTCTTATTGTGGTTGTTTGGTTTTATTGGCCAGTTTTATCAAATCCTTTTGGCTTCATTTAGACCTTGAAAGCAAGAAACTCCTGGCTAGGGGCAAGCATTGAGTTTGTACGCTCAAAGAATAAAAAATTAATATGGCATATAATAGATGATGCACATTCTGTTTGCTATAGACGTGTAAATGACATGTTTTTTGACGGACCTAGTTTCTTGGTTATATTAGAGTTTCAAACAAACTTATGCATTGAGATTGTAGCTAGTACGTAGAAGCCAGAAGGATTTGAATCTTCTTCTAAAGCAGCAATCAGTGAGCTTGGAGCACCAGAAACGGTTTTGGGCTATGATTTTGAAATTCAATACTGATCTGGGCTCTTAAATAGGCGTCAGATGCTTTTTCTTTGTCCTACTTCAGTTTCCTTTGATTTCACCTAGCGAAAAGGCATGAGTATTTAGAAGAACTAAAAAAAGTGGATAACATCTTGTTCTTCTGATCCATGTTCCAACAGTACTTACTTCACTGTGAAAGGGGATCATTTGAAGTTGAAAAGGAGTTTTATTCACTCCTAAGAAGTCTTCATTATTTAAAACCCTATTGCAAGAGTACCACTAAGGAGTAGTTGGGAGACGAACTGGGGATTTATGAACTTATAAACATATGTAACACCCCCAATTATAAATACATATAAAAGGAGGGGTAGAAAGAGAAATGTGGGAGAAAATATCAGTAGTGGAGGTGGAGTTCGTTTGGCTGATGGGGACCACGGGAGTGAAATTCATTGAGGACATGGGGATCATGATGAATGAAGGGTTTAAGAAGGGTTTTTGCTGAAGGGAGGGGGCCTTGGATTTGCGATCAAGCTTGGTTATAGGAAGAGGATTCCCAGCCCTCTAGGCAGTGTTGGTTTGATTGTTCCTGTTATTTTCCTTTTAGTTCTTTTTGTTGAATTCTACTGTAATTTTCCCTTGGATACATAAATATATTTAACAAGGAAATGAAAGAATTTGTCTCCAACTGTCAGTGTGTGCCAATACAGTAAAGCTATGTCAACAACTGGTTTGTTGCAACATTGCCCACACTATAGTAAGCTACTTCAGGACGATGTTCCTATAGAATTCTGTGTGGAACTTTCTGTATCAGAAGGTTGAGATTCTAATGTTTTTTTTTAACAAGAAACAAAGTTTTCATATATGGATAAGAGAAAAATGTTCCAAGGATTCTCATTTAATTTGTGTGCCTATTTGGCGTTTCCTCGCCCTTAGCACCCATATACGGACCTTGTAGTTGCTCAAATATTTGTTAAGGAGGTATACGGTTATATAACATTCATTGGTCAATCATTTTAGGTCCAGATGAGGTTTTGTTTGGAAGGGGGAGTTGTTGTTAGGTAACGATGCATGATTATTAAGTAGCCAGTGTCATCAAATTATAAAGGTAGTCATCAGATGCCTTGGAACTTTTCTTCAATGTTTTGGTGAGGACAGCCCTAAGAGTTGGGTTGAGCAAATCTAATGGATTTGTACCCCTATCTGTAGTGTTGTTGTTTGACTATTTTTTTGGGATTTTATTTTTGTATGTTTGGTATTATGTCACTTTTTTAAAAGTGACCCTTGACTTAAAATATTCTTGAAACTTTTATAAATAAGTTTCCATAGATTTCAATGATTTAACCGAAATGATTATATCTTGATCATGAAATGGGTTCTCTATGAATATGTTTGAATTCAAGTTCTTACGATGATTTCCATTGATTGTTTACAAAGCTTGGATTTCAAAGGTTCTATGATAAATGAACTTTCTTGAGAGCGGATTTATTACAAAATGATTTCATGGATATTTATGAATTATACTTGTTGATTTGTGCTATCACTGCTATGAACATGATTTAAATCGCTATGTTGTTTTCGATTATTGTCGAAAGAGGTAAAGGATTTATCATGAATGATTATGATTTACACAAAAGGATTTGAACTGTGAAAATTATTTACGTGAAATATTTATTTGAAATATGTGTTTGGATGACAAGGTTTTCAAAATGACTTTATGAAAATGTGTTTCTGACCATGTTTGATTTCTAAATATGAAATATGTGATTTTTATGAAAATAAGTTGGTGATTTACCCATAAGCTATGAGAATGTGTTTCCGTAGCGTCACCTACAGTTGTCAAGGGATTTTAGGGCTGAAAGAGGTCGTGACCGGAGATCTAAGAACTTAAACCTAGGTGAGGATGTGGATACAGATTGTGGATTTGGCTTTGGGCCTAGATTAACCCTTAGAGGATAGCTCTATGTGCACATAAGAGCGATGATAGAGATGATGTGAATATTTGGATAAGGTTGACATTGTTGTAGATAGTGAATATAAGTGGGTTTAGTTTGACCGCATATTTCCTTGTTGATATAGATCATGTTTGAGCTATTCTCGGCCGTATATCCAGTGTATTCTGTCGTGGTAGACCGAGATGTGATATAGGTTTGACCGTGAATATGCGTGAGCTCAGTTTGGCCGCATGTTTTCTTTGGATCATGCGTGAGCTATTCTCGGCGGTATATTCAGTGTGTTCTGCTGTAGTGGATTGGGTTATGGTACGAGGCTGATGGTAAGTATGTGTGAGCTAGGTATGACTGTATGTTTCATTGTTGACATGGAACAACGTGAGCTATGCTCGGCCGCATATTTGTCATAGCCTTTGGAGTTGATTTGGATATAGACAAGTTTGAAAAGATTTTAAATATGCTTATAACTACTTTACATTAAGCATTTCAGAAGTTTTAATCGTGTTTTCTTATAACTGTCAGAACGTGTTGGCTTATTCTTTAATGATGCATGCTTTATAATTTCATTTTCTTAAGACTTGTCACTCACGGGGCATAGCTCACTTTTTCAAATGTTTTTACCCCCAGGTAGGGGACAAGTTTCAGGTGTCGTTGAGCATTTCACCAATTGTTGAGGACACCCTAGCTTGTTATGTACGTACTCTTGAGTGCAACATGAGAATAGTTTAAAAGTGGTGATGGTAATGTTAAGAAATTCTTTTGAGAAAACTGTCGTGGGGTGTAATCTATTTGTATCTATTTTTAATGTTGTATTTAAACTCTGTTTGGGACTCTGGATTATCTTGATGAGTGTGTGGTGAGACATACTTGATATCATTGTGAGTTTGGATAGTATAGAAGTTCAAATTTTCTTCTCTTTTCAGGTTTGGTTAGTCTGTTTTTTAAGTGAAATGCTGCTGAAATTTTTACAGATTTTTCTAAAAAAAAATACACGTGTTTGACCAATTTTACTTTTGGGGAGAAACATTTTAGATAGTAGCTTCATGCCTCAATCTAGGTTAGAGGGATAATCTGGAATGGGGTGTGACAATAAGCCTTTTTGGTACAAATTTCCAACACCAAATTTGGTCCTAATATTTGGTACTAATTTAAGTTTGGAGAAGGAGAAGAGAATCGCTGTGTATTAACTAAATATTTTGGATATTTAGCAGTCCCGTAAAAATTTAGGTGACATTACCTTTAAGCAAAGTGAATTACTTAATGGGAATAAAGTCTTGAATTTCCAAACCAAGATGATTTATATTGACATGACTGTAAAAGTCATAAAATAAAAATTATCCATTAAAAACTTATAATATCTGTAAAAAATAAGTTCAAAGTCCCCTCCCAACTCAAATGTATGGGTGACAATTCAAACCGTAAAAATCGAACTGTTTGTTAAAACCGAACCGAACTAAAATTTCAATGAAACCGAAAAATGAGGTCAAAAAAAAGAAATTTTGAAACCAAATTAATTCGGTTCGGTTTCAATTGAAACCGTTTGTAACTACTATATATATTTATTTTTATATTTATAAGTTTATATATGTTAAAACAAAGTAAAACCGAATTTAAAACCAAACCGAACCGAATTGTGTGTGTGTTTTAATTTTTTAAAAATACCAAAACCGAATTTGAAATCAAACCGAACCGCAAAAATATGGTTCGGTTCGAACCAAAAAATCAATTTGGTTCGGTTTCATATCTATAAATTTTAAAATTTTCGGTTCGGTTTGGTTTGGCCATCAAACCGAACGGAATCGAATCGTTTCTACCCTTACTTAAATGGATGGTTTTGATCATCCAAGAGACGCTATTAGGGATGATAAGAAGGTCATTTCTTTCTTCTTGAATCTTTGTAGTGTCTGAAATTAACAAAAAAAAAGGGAATAAAAGAACAGGACATACAAATTGGCTTGTCAGACACGTGACCATCGTGTGTTCGAACGAATCCGTGTCAAACACTGATACCACCTCTAATATGATGTGTCCGTGCTTCTTAGGTCGTATTCTTTGTTGGAAGGCATAGGAGGTTTTGAATTATATCCCTTGGCTTGGTGAGTTTGCAAATACTGTTTGTGAGTTATTTTTTCAAACGTTTGATAGCTCTTATGTTTGTGGACATTAGTGTATGATCGAGGAGTTTCTCATCGATCTGCCTTGTAAGGAAAATGGTCGCTTTTTATGGCTTGTTGGGATGGGTGCGATCTTATGAACTTTGTGAGGTGAGTGGAACAATAGGACTTTTAGAGGGGTGGATATGGACCCTAGAGAGGTTTAGTCTGTTCTTCACTTTCATATCTTTTTGTAGCTATTCTATAGGCGTTAGTTTGTATAGTTGGAGTCCCTTCCTATATAGGGATGCTTTTCTTCGTGGGCTTGATTTTTTGGATGTCGGTGTAATTTTTTTTCTTGATGAAATTTGTTGCTTCTATTCAAAAAAAAGAAAAAAAGAAAAAAAAAAGAAAGAAAACCCTCTTTAACCCAATATTTAGAATAACTAATCTAATCTTGTAAATGATCAAATTCTATAACATTCTTCGATCTCCATGTAACAGAAAAGATGCCAGACTCAATTCAGCTTCAATCCGAGTTTAGGTTGGGCCAACGAGTCCACTTTGTCGGTGATCCCAGACGTACTGGGACAGTGGCTTTCGTAGGAACCCTAGAAGGTTATTCAGGCACCTGGGTTGGAGTGGACTGGGATGACAACAATGGCAAACACGATGGTTCCATCAATGGGGTTCGCTATTTTCAGGCAAAGTCAGAACGATCTGGTTCTTTTGTTCGGGTCCAGAATTTGAGTTTTGGCATTTCACTGCTCCAAGCATTGGAGCTCAGATATAGAGGCGACTCTACGAAAGAAGAAGAGGGTATGTATCTACATGCGTTATCATCACCGTTTAGTTGCTCCTAGCATGGCTGGCAAATTGTGGTATATTGTGTATGTAATCTTGCTGCTTAAACCCAAAATTTGTTTCAAACGTTTATTCATTGTACATTTTACTAAGAACGAAGTGCAATATTGTTCAACGTGTAGAAAGTTGTTTTGATACATAACCACTTGTCCACATTTCCATGAGAGCCTTGGATATATTTAATATAATTTAATGGTTGCTCTACAATGCTATTCGCTCTCTTGCAGATGAAATGTACGTACTCTCAGCCAGTGACAAGCGTGTATCTGTTCAGTTTGTGGGTAAAGATCTTATTAAGGACAAGCTTAGTCGTTTTGAGGAGTTAACTAGTGTATCCTTGTCATATATGGGTGTTAGCTCTCTTGGGGATCCATGTCAGATTGGCTCCGTCTTGCCAAGTAAGTTTCTTGACCTCAATAAAGTTTACATTTTCCTTCTTCACTGATTCAAATATCTTGTTGCTTTTCAAGATACTGTTAATATGCAGACACGCCCCTTCTGCATTTTTTTTTTTAAAAAATAAAAAACATTGTATTAAACAAGAGTAACAAAAGACTAAACTCAAGACATTTGGAGTTGAAGCTTCTTCTTGGAATGTACAACTTTATTTATTTTATTATTTTATTTTTTGGTGAAAATGTACCATTTATTTTATTATTTTATTTTTTGGTGAAAATGTACCATTGACAACTTCTTCTTGGATTGCTATTAATAATTATTTTTGTAATCCTGATCGCTATTTAATTATCAATTTAGATTGGAGGTCTTTTGTTGTTAACTCTTTGAATATGCTTCAAGGCCTCTCATCCCTAAGCCTTATAGGCCGTGTTTTTTTTTGTTTTGTTTTTTTTTTGTTTTCTTTGTTTTGTTTTGTTTTGTTTTGTTTTGTTTTTCTTTTTTTTTTCTTAGTTTATTTCTGTTTATTTTTGTTTCTTCAAGAAATCATTTGGAGCTGAAGCCATGATCACTGATGATCACCCTTTTAAAGTTGATGCCAAGCTTCTTTTGATGAACTTTATTTGATCTTTCTATGGACTATTTATAGGAAGAAACATCAGAATCTTTTCAAGAGAGTGATGTAGCCTGAAGGATGAAAGGAGAGAAATCTCCAATAATAGAATCAAATTCTTCATTATAAATCAAAAGTTATCAATAAAAGAAGACAATTCCTCTATTTTTAAAGAATTGTAAAACAAACTAATCCTAATCCTAATCCTAATCAATCAAAGAAACTAATTCTAATCCTAATAAACTAAAGGACTAATCATTATTCTAATCAATCAAGGAATCTAATTCTAATCCCAATCAATTAAGGATTTAACCAAGATATCTTAATTTACTCTATTCTAACACCACATCATCTATCCCTCCCCCCAAAAAAAAATCGTCCTTGAGTTTCTAAAAGAAAATGAACAATACAAAGTCCTTTTTCCGCATGATTTGTTAGAATCCCAAATAAAATTGTCGCCTTGTGGAAATCTTGCCCTGCTACTTCAAAGATTGAAAGAGCCCAATCAAAGAACTGTAGAGCATGACCCTCATCAAAATTTTTCTTTGGTTGTTGAGAACTGAATACACTCTTGTCACCAAGATTTTGCTCAACCATTTTAGCAAAAGTTGTGTATCAAAGCAGCCCATAAACCCATTTGAAAAGTTGTTGCATAGTGCAGGATTTGTGAAGAAATGATTTGAAATAATCCCACAAAAAAGGGGGCAGCAAATTGAAACTGAGGAGGACCGAAACCAGATTGGGTCATACAAATTTGAAGAGCTTGGAGCACGTGAAATACATGCCAGGAATTGAGCATGCATGTTGGGTCGGATCACGTGGGTCAAGTCGAATGGATCATGTGTTACCATGTATTCTTCCTCGGTTTCTTCTAAGCAATTGACTGCAACCAAAAATTCGAACTTCGTCAAATTTGGTTTCCCATGGTTGTTGTCTTCTTCATTGAAATCGCCTCCATCTATTATCACATCTTTCTTGAACACGACTGCCTTAGCCTTTACCCTAAATTTTTCTTCGCTCATTTTATCTTCCTTTCTCAATTGGTCCATGTGTGGGTTCTAAATTTCTTTTGGGTTTTCTTCCTTTCTCAGGTAGATTTCTCTTTTGTGTTTCTTGTAAGATTCCACAGCCTTGGTTGTATTCTTCATCTTCTTTTAATCTTGCAAGCTCTACGTTCTTATTTTCTTGAATTATTTCTGTTTTTAATTCTTGCTATTGTTCTGAAAGTTGATCCATGTTTTGACTCATTTTTCCTAACAAACGTTGGATCTCTTTTATTCCCTTCTTTATTTCCTCCAATACTTCATAATTGATGTACAAGTTGGGTTTTCTTGAATAAGTTTCAACCTCATAATTGTCGTAGGGTTGGTTTGTGAACTTTCATGAATATGTTTCAATGTTTCTTGGTTGTTCTCCATAACCAAAATAAGGATTTCGGCCTCTAAATGTATTAGTTCTGCTATAAAATTCCATTCTTGGATGATTCTTCAAATTTCTTCTTGCTCTTTTTTTTTTTTGTTTTTTTTGGTATCCGTGGTGTATGGGCCAGCTTACGCGCACCTCGACTAATCTCACGGGACACCCGCCTGACCCTACAACATTTGGGTGTTAAGGAAACTTGTAGGAAATTAATTCCTAGGTAGGTGGCCACCATGGATTGAACCCATGACCTCTTAGTTAGTTATTGACCTTTTTTCTTCTTGCTCAGCTCAAGAAGCTCCTTTTTGCGATGGACGTCACAAAAGTTTTTCGGTCTTCCACTGGAAACAATCAACATTTGTCCAGGCGGTTGCTCTGACACCAAATCGATGTAGCCTAAGGGATTAAAGTAGAATAATCTCCAATAATAAAATCAAAGTCTTTATTATTGTGGAAAGTAAATTAGGGTTTATTCCTATTTTGTATTTTCCTTTTATGTTTCTTTCCTTTATTGAGTTTGTTGGTCTATTTATTCTGCAACTCACTGTATTTCAATTTAAGTCAATTATTCAATATTATGCAAAATTAGCATGGTATCCAAGCGTGGTTTCTAGAGTTTGTTTTATTCAATCGCTGCCACCTCTTTGTCTCTGCCAACAGTCGTCGTTGGTGGAGACGGACTAGATCCACGCATAGATTCGTTGCTCAAATCAGATCCACACATTGATTTCCGTCTGCTGTACGAACATATTGGCCATAGACCAGACCCTCTACCCAGATCTGGCGTTGACCAGACCTGACATAGCCTAGCCATCTTCGTCGCTGTATGTTCGTTTGTTCGCACTGACCTCCCTGCCTAGATCTATTTGTGTACTAGATCTACCATCCCGGTTGTTTTCTGTTCTGCCGCAAGCATATATCCTATGTCACCCAAGCTAGCCGTTGTCCCTCGTTTTCTCCAGATTCGCGCAGAATTTCCCCTTGCCCAGATCCAACTGACCATCACCCATAGCCTTGCTCTTTTGAGATCTCCGCTGTTTGGATTCACCCGTCTATCTCCCTTGCGTGGTCAGATCCATCTGTTTACCTCATATTAGTAGAATGATTCAGTTTCAAAATTGGTTCGGTTCAAGTCATTCGAAATGGTCCGATTCAGTTCATGTTTGGTCGGTTTGATTCGAGTTTTATTTTTATTTTTAATTGGTTTGGCTTGGTTTGGTTCACCTGTTTAGTTGATTATGCGTTTTTATCCAATTCTTTTCAGATCAACAATTTGTGGGTTATGTATCTAGCCCAGGTCTTTGTGTTTTAGTTCATTGTGGGTACTTTCTTCAGCCCCGAAGTTCTCTGTGTGTATAGACCTTCGTGGGTTTCAGATCTTTATGAAGATCCATGTTTTAGCTTAGAAGTTCGTTGGTGACCTTTACATGTTTTCAGCCCAAAAGTTTGTGGGTTGGTGTTAGGCCACTGGTTTTACATCATTATGTTCGTAGAGTAGAAAGGGCAAGGAAGTGGTTATTGGTGAGTTGGTGAATCATCCAATGGGTTGGATGATCGTCTTGGGTAGTTTCTGGTGGTTAGATGTTGGTTATGCAAGGATTTATTTTACCGTTATTAAGTTAGGATGATCATCTTGGGTAGTTTCTGGTGGTTAGATGTTGGTTATGCAAGTTTTTTTTTTTTTTTTTTTTTTTTTTTTTTTTTTTTTTTTTTTTTTTTTTTTTTTTTTTCTTATTCTTCTTCGTTATTAAGTTAAGTATTTAAATAAGAAGTTATCCGGTAAGGAGGGGTAGGTAATCTTTGAGCCGTGTGGGTTTCTCTCATGTGAGAGGGAAAGTCTATGTAATAGTAAGTTATTTTATAATAAAGGAAGTTTGTTTCAGTTCCCATTAGCTTGTTTCCAACCTAGAAGTTCTTTGTGTTCTAGTTCTTCATGGGCCTCTGTTTCTTACTCAGATTTGCTGTGATTTAATTCATGAGTTTGCTTTTATTTCTGCCATTGAGTTGCTTCAGTCCATTGTTCATAAACTGAAATTGTTTCTACCATCTTGAGTTTGAGCGAGGGTGTTAAAATTAAATTAGGGTTTATTCCAATTTTGTATTTTCCATCACTATTTTCCTTTTATGTTTTTCCTTTATTGACTTTGTTGGAATCTATATATTCTGTAATTCACTGTACTATATATTCTGTAATTCACTGTATTTCAATTTAAGTTCATTATTCAATAATATACAAATTTAACAATTATAAGTCAAAAGCTATCAATCCAAGAAGAATTCCTTTATTTATATTTATAGAAAATTTTAAAGCAAATTAATCATAATCCTAATTAATTAAAGAAATTAATCCGAATCCTAATAAAACAAAGGAGCTAATCATAACCCTAATCAATCAAGAAATCTAATTCTAATAGTAATCAATCAAAGGTTTAAACAAGATTTCCAAATTTACTCTAATCCTACCACAGCATATAGGCTAACAGTTCAATGTTTTCTGGGATGATCTTTTGCTCTATTGCTATTTATGTTTCTAATGTGATCATATATGTTTCATGTGTAATGACTCCATTTCAGACCTGAAACAGCTTGACCTGACTGGAAATTTGCTATCAGATTGGAAGGTAAGATTTGAAGAAAATCATTCCTGTTCACCCTCTTAGCAGGACTCTCACTTAAAATGTACATCACAACTTGCAATTAACTGCCATTTTCAATGTTGTAATTTACACCTGTCTTATATCCCCCCATAGAGCCTTTGTTGCTTTTTAAGTAAGTACTTTGGTTTATGTTAGGTTGATCAGTTAAATACTGCTTCGGGGTGAAGACTTGGTAGGGACTCATTGGTTCTTTTTTCACTTGAAAGATGAGAATTGTTCATTTATTTTTACTATGTAGTTTTATAAATTCAATCAGTCCAACGTATGCATGCCCTTGTATACCCTTGTGGCCTTGTCCAATGGCCAAAGCGGTGAATTTTAACTTAAATGTCTTTGAGGTTTGGTTTGTATGCGGGAAGTTCTGATATCCTAGTGGACATCTGTTTAAATCTAATTCCATCCAAGAAATAAAAATGATGGGAAGAAAGAAAGAACGAGCATATTTCTGTTTTTTTTTCCTTCTAAAATTGTATTGCTTTGTTTGTTGGCACTGGCAGTTTGGTGGTTATGAATATCATTGTCTTATTGTTTATCTCCATCTATTCCTGCAGGATATTAGCATCATTTGTGACCAATTACAAGCTCTTGTAGCCGTCATTTTATCTAACAACTTATTGTCGCGTGAAATCTCAGGGCCCCTTCAATTGAAACACATTCGTATTTTAGTTCTAAACAACACTGGAATAACTTGGATGCAGGTTAGTATCGTTGAGAGAGGGAACACTTTTTTTGTACCTTCCCCTATCCATGATATATCTGAAGTGTAATTTTATATGATAGGTTGAAATACTTAAACATTCACTGCCAGCTATCGAAGAACTACATCTGATGGGAAATAATATAAGTGAAGTAACGGTAATGATTTCAGATCCTTAAATTTTCTGACTGTTGCATGGATATATAATAATTTAGTTTCTAATTGCAGTTCCTTTGCACTGATTATTGATTTCATTTGTAACTTGTTGCCTGTGGTTTGCTCTACCCCTTCTAAAATCTTGAAAAATGGGCAAAGATTTACTCTTCTACTAGAATCGAGAGTACAAGAGAATTATACAAAGAGCTATAATCTCTAAAGGATAAAGAATCCATTTATAGACCCAATAATAAAGGTTCTTTCTAGGGACTACCTCTAAAAAGGTTGTATGAATGAGGAAGTCTGTAAATTGTGAGATCGTAAGTTGCTACTACTTCCCAAGGCCCAAATCCAATCTAATTCAATGACAATAGTTGGGTAGTTTTATACATGATATGTGTGCAACCATATAAAAATCTTTTGGAAAGAAGATTGGGGTGAGGGGGAGACAAAGCGTGTATCTCAATGGATTGTTTTAAGAAGTGGACACTGCGCCAAGATTTGAGCAGGAAGCATTACTCATTGCTGCAATTGCTGAGTTAGTCAATTTACACAAGATATTGTATGTATTGTTAAGGGTTGATTTGATTGAATTAAATACTCTAAGACTCAATTTTCAGAGGACAAATTTTGTGTTAGAAGTTGAATATCTCTTACAAGCTCTGGAGATGCTTGATCTTCGGAAAAGAGAATAGAGGACTCAAAGTCTCGTTCAATACACTATTAGTTGATTTGTATATTACTGATTTTATCTTTTACTCAAATCAGTTCTATTGGTTTTGTTCAATTAAGGTCGTACAATTGTATCCTTGAGTTCTAAAATACAATATTGATTTTGTCAAGATGATAAGGTAGCAAGGAGATATCACTAGACTTCTATCTATATAGAGCTTTCAACTACGTAAATAGACCAGTAATTGGATACTTTTAGTAAGAAAAACTCTTCTGCAAGCTTTTCTGTTCTTTTTTTTTTTTTGGAAAGGAAATAAAACTCTTTATTAATATAAATAGCTCAAATACAAGAGAGATGTACAAGAAGCTGAAAAGAGAGAACCTAAGGATGAGAAGGCGCACCTGGAAAGATCTTCGGGAGAAAATCGAGTGATCTGATTTGCTTTTCTTCATTCCAAACTGCTCAAGTGCTTTACTGAATTTTCCAAACCATGCATGTGGACTCTGCTTCAACCATACGAGGATTTGCGAAGGCAACACACTTTATCATTCTCCCCTTGAGCAGCAAACCCAGGTGGTTGCTCCATATAGACTTCCTTTTGAAGATCACCGTGGAGAAAAACATTTTTACTGTCAAGCTGATGTAAAGACCAATCTTGAGATGCTTTCACATAAATGAATAATTTGACAGAAGTAAGCTTAGCAACAGGAGAGATAGCATCAAAATAGTCAACCCCATATGTCTGAGCATAACCTTTAGCCACATGACGTGCTTTTAAACGAGCTATTGATTCATCAGGATTAACTTTAATTGCAAGCACCCATTTTCATCCAATAGTCTTCTTTCCTATCGAAAGAGATACTAAATCCCAAGTACCATTATCATCTAAGACATTCACCTCTTCAATCATTGCACTGCACCACCCAAAATGAGACAGCTTCATGAACGATCTTAGGTTTCGAGACAGTGTCGAGATTTAACAAACGAACATGTAGAAGTTGATAATTGGTCATAAGATACACAAGAAACAATAGGATAAGTGCAAGAACAATACCTTTACGAAGGGCAATGAGAAGCTCATCACATGGTCCTATATCCGATAACAAAGAGTCTTTTGGGACAGAACATTCACCTGGAGACGAGAGTAGACTTTAGTTATAAGTGGACGATTAGGGGCAGACGCTGGAGTAGACAGATTAGTGGAGGGAGTTGGAGACGTGAGAGTATAAAAGTAAGATCACCCTCCTCCTTTTCCTGACTCGTTCGTGGCAAAGAGGTAGTGAAAGGCTTATCCTCAAAGAATATAAGGTCTCGAGAACATTTTTGGGCTGCTATTAATTTTTCTTAAGAGCGTCTAATTATGTCTTTTTCTATATTTTTGTTGTTAGAATTGGTTTTGTTATATCTTGTTACTTTCACTCCTTTGTGGAGTTTGTATCTCTTGAGCACTAGTCTCTTTTCATTTTATCTATAAAAAGTTTTGTCCTCTATTAAAAAAATAAAGCAACGTAAAAGTGTTTCTCCGTTTTGTGATTTTTAAAGCTGTAAATGGTTGAAGCATCCATTTTCGAGGAGACTAGTGGGTACTTCAAACTTGGTGTCATCATGATAGGAAAATGGAACTTTTTTGTTTAGGAGTTAGTAAAGATAAAATTGGGTAGAGCAAAGACTAGATTGGTGTGTTCTCTACCAAATTTAGTTTCCTACTCTTCACGAAAAACAAAAGTGGATTGAAAGCTCCATTGATTACTTTCATTTGGGAGTTTAAAGTTCCAAAAGTAGTCTTTTTTTCTTTGGATAGTTGGCTATAGAAGATTGAACATGGCCGATAGAATGCAAAGAAAATCCTCAAATTGGGTCCTCTCCCCGGGTGTGCTCTTTGTGTCTAAGGACTGAGGAGTCCATGGACCATTTCCTTCTTCATTGCCGTTTCCAAACTAGAAGAGTTTGACATCCTTGGTGTGTATTTGGCTTTTAGAATAGGCGACTGGATGATTGAATGTTTGAGGGGCATATCCTTTTGAGAGAGAACTAAATTTTTGTGGTGTTTCGAGATTAGAGTGCCTTTTTGTCTCATCAGAAAAAAGAAACCAACAAATCTTTGAAGATAAGTTAGTTGTAAAGGATTTTTAAGGCTAAATGGTGGTGTTCAAATCATAATAAGTTCTTTTGTAACGATAGTTTTATGATATGCTCTGATTGGAAGACTTTTCTTGTTGCTTCTGGGGGACTTCTCTTCCCTAGCACTTAGATGTTCTATGATTATTTAAGTTCTTGTTTCTTATCAAAAAGAAGTGGAGGGAAAAATTGAAATGATGTTGTAGTTTTTCAATGCTTGTGAGTTGCAAATCTAACTTGGTTGTGTTAACACTGTTGATAGGCCTGTTTTTTTTGTTGAAACAGATACAAGCCTCTTTATTAATTATATTAACAAAAGAGACTAATGCTCAAAGTACAAAAGACTTATAATAAGAACAAAAAGGATAAACACAGATACAGAACAAAAGAACATGTTAAAAGATAAAAAAGGAACAACATGAACGAAACCCTGAGTCTAAACGAAGAAAAATAAGATCAAGGAAGAAATAGGAAATTGAGATCTGTCTTCAAGCCAAAATTATTCCGCCATTTCTCAACAATGGACTTCAAATGATTGAGAATTTTACAGAGATGAGCTTTTGGAGGAGATAAAGAGACTTGATTCTCAGTAATTGGATCCTCCTCGGTCTGAAACAAGGTATTGAGGTCATATTCTAGAGGATCCTCACCTGGCCGATTATCCTTCATTGCTGTCTTTGGCATATATTTGGCTTCGTCACTGCTCACACTAAAAGGAGATACAAAATCTTAGTCATTTTTCTTTTTCGATGAGGGAAAGGAGTTTGAATAGGAGAACCTCTAAAAAAGTTTACTATTGAGTTAGGCATGGAGAAAACGGAGTATTTAAATTGAGGGTGAACAAAGCTCTGAGGATCTGATCTGTTTGAATGAGAATGAGTTTGCAAACGGGTACAATTTTCGTCCAATATATCTGGGTTCTGATCTAGAATCCATTTTTCTTTTAAACTCTTTTTGTGTACAACCTCCTTTACCTTTTTCCTTCTAGCAAAATGTTTTGGGAAAATCTTGAAGGGATGAGGTTGAACCTTTGATTTTGGGTGTTTTTTGGGCTTAGCCTTGACCCAAATGGCCGAGAAGTAGAGGATAGAAGAGGAAAGAGCAACTGAGGAAGAATTGGAGGAGGGAGCTTTTTTGGTAAGGGTTTCATTGGGCACAAAACTAGCAGAGGAATTGAGGGCTGAGGGCTTTGATGAATTCGATTGAAGCGGCCTGCAAAGGGAGGAAGGAGGGTTGGCTGGAATAAGGCTAGAATTCAAACATCCTTCCTTTCCAACTTTAATGATAGTTGAAAATCCAATTGGCATTAAAGACTGCAATGCTGAAATATTCTTTTTCCTTTCTAGTCGCATCTTTTCGGGTTCCCCTGCAAAACTCCTTTTACTTCTGATTTTTCTTCTTCTTCTTCTCTCTCCTCATTAAAGCTGTCTATTTAATTAGCCGAGACTTTTAGGCTTCCTTCTTAGGGCAAATAGCTGGCAAAATTTGAATTTTTTCTTGAATCCCACGTGCCGATGGAGCCTCTCTGTTTTGACAAACCCGAGTTGAACATCTCCCATTGCAAATTCCATCATCGGCGAGAAGAAAACTGCAGGTGGGTCTTTTTTTTAAGATTCCGATGGAATCACAATCTGATTTATTTTTTGAATCTTCGACAAACATGACGAGAATGGATTCCTTGAAAAATTTCTGGGTTACAAGGGGTATCTTGAGAAGCCCTTTCTAGAGAAGGAACGAAAGAATCTAAACCTTCATCAATCAAAACTTGCTTTAAACGAGCCAAGTCGATTGGGATGGAGAAATCATTTAAAAATAAAGCACCTTGAGTTTTGTTTGAGGATTCGAAGCATTCGTTATCTCCAAAATTCAGAAAAATGTTACCTCTTTTCTCTTCTGAAATTTCTATAGTAGATGACATAAAACCACATGAATTTTTCTGAACTTGAATTTTTGCTTCGGCGACGTTAAATAACATTCAAAGTTTCAACAACAATATAAACTAGACCGTCGAAATAAGACGCAACAGCTTCAAAGGTTTGCCGGCTCCAGTAGTTAAAAGGTCAGTTTTTAATTGAGATCCACCCGCTATAACCCTTTACTACTTTTGGATGACCATGAAACTGCTCGTTCCATCTTTCAAATTGTAAGGGTAAGTGATGACAAAATTGCCATTTCCCTGGAGATTCAACAAGATCTTCCAACTCACCTTGATCCAAATGGAGTAAAGCGCTTTCCACAGACAAAGGATTGATAATGACATCAGAATCAAAGAATAATTTTAGAGTGTTTTCTATTTCTGTTCATTCATCAAATTCAAACAATCTTGTAACTAGCCAAAGATTGTCGAAGTCGATTTTGCAAACTTCTGGCTTCTTGATAATCCATTAACGGCTCAAACTTTGTTTTTCAGGAGCTTGAACAGAGGAGTGAATGAAGCTCATTGACTTTACCTTCTCAACATAACAACCTTTCAAAACCTTTAAAGTTTTGTCCTCTAACTTCTTGCTGCTGTTTGAAGCAACCAAGTCACGTAATCATGATTTAACTTGAAGCTTTCTACCATCCTGGTGAAAGAAACCCAACCTTGCTTGTCTTGACCTAAGGGATTATGAATGGAGGATCTACCACCCATCTTGGCATAGTCAGAAATTCCATTGTTGATACACTTGTTAAGAGGAGGACTCTACTTGTTGGGCCGTTTTGTTGCTTGTTTGTGAGAAGGCGGAGGAAAACCTTGATCATCTCTTTTGTGATTGCCAGTATGTGCATGTTGTGTGGAGCTCTTTTCTGTAGGAGTTTGGCTTTAGCTTTGTTGGCCGAAGGAGTGTTTGTGCTACGATCGAGGAGCTCGTCCTCCATCCGCCCTTCAGAGAGAAAGGGTGTTTTTGTGGCTTGTGGAGGTGTGTGCCGTGATTTGGGGTGTTTGGGGGGAGAGGAATGATCGGGTTTTTCGTGGTAAGGAAAGGGACCATAGGGAGGTTTGGGATTTGATTAGATTTCATTTTTTTTCCTTTGGGCTCTGATTTCAAAGACCTTTTGTAACTATTTCATAGGTAACATTTTGATTAGTTTGGACCCCCTTTCTTTAGGCGGGGTGTTTTGGTGGGCTGTTTTTTTTTTTTTTTCTGTGTGCTTTTGTATTCTTTCATTCTTTCTCAAGGAAGGAAGTTGGGAAAGAAGTTGTTTCTATAAAAAAAAAATGCTTGTGAGTTGCAGAAATGAATTAAATAATGGAAGGAGTTATAAAGTCAACTAGTCCAATTAATCTGTTCATAATTGTTTGTCACTTTGTTGTGCGCATCTATGCCACTCCTTGTAAACTTTTATTTCTGTTGTGATCTCATTTTCAGCCTGAATCGACCTCTATGGTTGAAGGATTTAATCTTCTGCGGCTTTTGAATCTGGAAAATAACTGTATAGCTGAGTGGAACGAAATATTGAAACTTGGTCAATTAAGAAGGTATTGTTTTTATTATTTTGTTCTTATATTGATTCAACTTGGAGGTTGATGAACCCTGGTTTGTTTCACCATATTTCTTTGGCAACGTTTGACTATGCTATCAGCTTGGAGCAGATTCAGTTAAATAACAACAAATTGAGCCGTATATTTTATCCAACCTTGGATGAATTGCACAAGTTATTCGGAGATGTTGAATCACAAGGAGATTGTTTTCCATTCCAAAATTTACGATGCCTCTTTCTCGGTTGAGTATCAAGTTTCTTTAACAATTGATGTCACTGTGAAGATTGTTTTAATTAACTCTCTAACTTGTGTTTCTCTATGTACTTCAGGAGGCAACAACATTGATGATTTGGCTTCTATTGACGTCTTAAACGCATTCCCTAATTTGATTGTACGATTTTATTGAAGATGGTTTAACTAAAATGAATACTTCATATGTTATAACAAACAATACAAGAGATAGTTGTTATAGTTGAATTAAAAAAACAATAACATTGGTAGACCCATTATAGATTCTACGTTGAAACATTGAGCTCTTTTTCACTCACTTCTCTCCATTCTTATATTTATTAATTTTTTTTTCCTTCAAGGACATCAGGCTTTCAGAAAATCCAATAGCTGATCCCATGAGGGGTGGGGTTCCCAGATATGTTTTAATTGCACGATTGTCCAAAATTCAAATTATAAATGGGAGTGAGGTTGTTTGGTAGCATTTGAAGCCCTTTTCTTTTCACATCATTACATTATCGTTAACTGAAAGACTTTTATCTCATATATTAGGTAACTCCTCGTGAAAGAAGGGACTCTGAAATACGGTATGGAAAACAATATTTTGAGTGCTTGTCTATTTCTTTATTTTGTTTGCATTATTAATTTCCTCTCCTTTTTTGTAATTTTATGTCTATGAAATTGTTTCTTAGCAAAGGAAAGCAGTACTACTTCATGACTTCTCCTATCCTCAATGACCATTTAAACATCTTTTGTGAGAACACTAAGAAGGATATATTGGTAACATTAGTTGGATATTAGCAAGGGTTTGGTGGTAATTAGCTAGGGAGTCTATATTATAAATAGAGAGAGTTAGGGTGCAGGAAGGGAGGAAAAATTTGGGTGAGTAACTTTATCATGGGTGGATTGTTGGGGAGAGAGCCTCTTGAAAAAATAGTTATCTCTTCTTTAATATTGGAATATAGTTTGGTGTGTTTTCTATTTTTGGAGTTTGGAACCTATGAAAACTAGTTATTTGATAAAATGAAAGGAAATGCAGAAATGGAAGAGCCTTTCCTTTTTAGAAGGGGAAGGTTCCACTATTGAGAAGGGGAAGGTTACACCAAACCGGTAGCTGGGTTCCTCAGGTTTCTGAAATCAAACTCTGCTTGAGCAAGGGACACATCTTACTGTTTAGGTCTCGATCCACTGAAGCAACGAATGAGATTCCCCAATGTTCTATTTGTAACTTCCATTTGGCCATCGGTTTGGGGATGTGAGGTATTGCTGAACTTCAAACTTGTATCGAATTTCTTCCATAGGGAACACCAAAAATGGCTAAGGAACTTCACTTCCCGGTCGGATACAATTGATATTTGCACTCCATGAAGACGAACCACTCTCTAAAGAAGAGATTTGCTATGTCGACATCATTAGTTTTCTTGCTCGCTAAAAAATGAGCCATTTTACTGAAATGGTCTACTGCTACCATCACTGCATCTTACCCCTTCTGTGTTTTAGGTAGCCCAAGTACAAAATCAGCTGATAAATCCTCCCAAATGATTGTAGAATAAGCAAAGGTGTGTATAAGCCAACATTTGTTGACGTTCCTTTGGCTCTTTGGCAAATAACAAAACTCTTAACAAAGTTGTAAGTGTCTTCGGATTTGTAGCCAATAGAATTTCTTAGCAACCAGCTCAAACGTCTTATCTTGGCCCAAATGGCCTTCCAAACCTCCTGAGTGAGCTTCTTTTATCAATGCTTCTCGAAGAGATGTATATGGTATGCATAAGAGTTCAGTTTTGAAAAGAAAACCATGTACAATATGGAAATCTCCGGACTTGACATGGTTAGTGCAAAATCTTCTCAAAGTGTACGTCCACTTCATATAATTTTGGGAGGTGATTGAAAGCCACTACTTTGGTGGATAAGGCTGTAAGTAAGGTGTTTTTTCTGCTTAAAGCATCAGCCATCTTATTTTCTTTGCCGGCTTGATCAGTGTTTTGGCTAGGCGCAACGTCGGCTCAAGGCGAGGCGCAAATCAGAAGGCGCGTGCCTTCCTCAAATATCCGAGAGCGCGCCTCTTTGGGCTTTTTTTTTTTTAATTTATTTATTTTAAATATATTATATATATATATATATATTTTTAACCTAATAAATGGTGTTCCTTCCCATTCACGCTTCTCACGTAAGTAATTTCCTTCTCTTCTCTCTTCTCCTTCTTCGATTGGCTGGGCTTGCTTCTCTTTTTTTTTTATTTTTCTCTCTGTCGGCTTCAGCTCTCTTCTCCTTCACCGATTGGCTGGGCTGGTTTCTCTTCTTCTCTCCATCAGCGGCGGCTTTCCATCAGCAACGTACGTTTTCGGCTTCACTCTTCTTCTCTCCATCAGCTTCTCTCTTCGGCTTCTCTCCATCGGCTTCTCTCCATCAGCTTCTCTCTTCTCTCCATCAGCAGTGTTTTCAGCTTATCTCCATCAGCAACGTATACTATACACAGTAATTTCCTTCTCTTCTCTGGATGAGCTGGTATTTGATGACGATTCTTTAACGTGGGGTGATGTTTCAAGAGCAGTCGGAGCTAAAGAACCTGCCTACTATTCGAGAGCTAGCACCTCAAGATCTAAGACTAACATTTCATGTACATCATCGTCATCCAC
>JBBPDJ010038639.1:0-51234 GCA_037974625.1 Cucumis cinereus
ACAGTGAAAAACCGTCAAGAGTAAAGAATGCTTGACAGTAGAAAACCGTCAAGAATAAACTTTTCTTATTCTTGACATTGGATTACTTGACAGTGAAAAACTGTCAAGTAAAGCTTTCTTCTTGACTGTTTTTCACTGTCAAGTCAACTCTTATTCTTGACAGTTTTTCACTGTCAAGAAAAAAAAGATTATTCTTTACACTGGTTTACTTGACGGATTGAAAACCGTCAGGTAAACCCTTACTTGACTGTTTTTCACTGTCAAGTAAACCTGTTCTTGTAGTAATGTATAAATGCAACTTAGGCCGAACTTTGGTCCATTTTTCGAAACCTATAGTACTAGTGGATTTCCGTCCTTTTTGGTCTGCACGTTCGTCCTACCTCAATTTTCACTATGAGTGACCTATATAGTTCATGCAAATGTGTCAGAGACATATTTGAGATCATGGACGCGCGTTTCTGAGGCATGAATTGCTGAACTACGAGGTGTAGGACGAAAATACCAAAGAAAAATCGTTGCATGTTATTTTCTTTTCCAAAGCAGAAACTGAGTCTGGGACATATTTGGTCATTTATTTTTGGGAAACAATTCAACATTCCTCCAAATTATCCCATTTTATACCTAGAAAAGCATTTTAGGTTGAACTTTGGTCAATTTTTAAAAAGCTATACCACTGATCGATTTTCGTCCGTCTTCGTCCGCACATTCGTCCTACATCAAGTTTCACTATAAGTGACCTTTATAGTTCGTGCAAATGTGTCAGAAACATGTTTAGGGTCAAGGACACACATTTTTTATCCAAGAATCCATGAACTATGGCGTGTAGGACAAAAATACAAAAGAGAAATAGTTGCTGGTCACTTTGTTCCCCAAAGCATAAACCGAGTCTGAAACGTCTGTGGTAAATTATTTTTTGGAAAAATTTCAAAATTACTCCAAATGCCCCCGTTTTATGGCTAGAAATGCAACTTAGGCTAAACTTTGGTCCACTTTTCAAAAGCCATATTACGTGTGGATTTTCGTCTTTTTTGGTCTGCAAGTTCGTCCTACCTAATTTTTCACTATGAGTGATTTATATAGTTCATGCAAATTTGTCAGAGACTTGTTTACGGTCATGGACGAGCGTTTCTGAGGCAAGAATCCTGAACTAGGATGCGTAGGACGAAAATACCAAAGAGAAATCGTTGCAGGTCATTTTGTTTTCCAAAGCAGAAGTTGAGTCTGTGATATCTTTGGTCGTTTTTTTTTTGGGAAAGCTTTAACATTCCAACAAATGAGCCCATTTTATACGTATAAATGGATTTTAGGTTGAACTTTGGTCCATTTTAAAAAATATATACTACTAGTTGATTTTCTTCCGTTTTGGTCCGCACATTCGTGCTACCTCAAGTTTCACTTTAACGACCTATATAGTTCTAGCAAATGTCTCAAAGACATGTTTAGGGTAAAGGACAAGCATTTTTTAGCCAAGAATCCATGAACTATGTTGTGTAGGACAAAAATAACAAACGAAAATCGTTGCTGGTCACTTTGTTCTCCAAAGCAGAAACCGAGTCCGGGATGTATTTGGGAAATTATTTTTTGAAAACACTTAAACATTACTCCATATGAGCCCGTTTTATTGCTAGAAATGCATTTTTGGAAGGCTATAATACTGGTGGGATTTCTACCATTTTGGTCTGCACGTTAATCCTATCTCAAGTTTTTGTATTCGCGACTTATATAGTTCATGCAAATGTGTCAGAGACATGTTTGAGATTATGGACGCGTGTTTCTGAGGCATGAATCTATGAACTACGAGGTGTAGGACGAAAATACCAAAGAAAAATCGGTAGTTTTGTGTCCAAAAGCAGAAACTGAGTCTGGGACGTATCTGGTCATTTATTTTTGAAAAAAAACTTCAATATTTCTCCATATGATTCCATTCTATACCTAGAAATGAATTTTAGGTCGAATGTTGGTCCATTTTTTAAAAACCAATACCACTGGTCGATTTTCGTTCGTTTTGGTCCCCACATTCGTCCTACCTCAAGTTTTACTTTTCGCGACCTATATAGTTCATGCAAATGTGTCAAAGACATGTTTACGGTCACGGACACGCATTTCTCAGCCAAGAATCCTTGAACTATAGGGTGTAGGACGAAAATACCAAAGAGAAATCATTGGAGGTTTTTTTGTTACCCAAAGTAGAAACGACATCTTGGACGTCTTTGGTCGTTTATTTTTTGGAACAACTTCCACATTCCTCCAAATGAGCCCATTTTATACCTCCAAATGCATTTTAGGTCGAAGTTTGGTCCATTTTTAAAAAGCTATATCACTGGTCAATTTTCATCTATTTTAGTCGGCACATTCGTCCTACCTCAAGTTTCACTCTTAGCGACCTATATAGTTCAGGCAAATGTGTCAGAGGCATGTTTACGATTAAGGACACGTATTTCTGAGCTAAGAATCCCTGAACTATGGGGTGTAGGACAAAAATACCAAAGAGAAATTGTTGCTGATCACTTTGTTGCCCAAATAGAAATCAAGTCTGGAACATTTTTGGTAAATTACTTTCGAGAAAAACTTAAAAATTACTCCAAATGAGCCCGTTTAAAAAATAGAAATGCATTTTATGCCGAACTTTGTTCCATTTTTTAAAGGCTATAGTAATGGTGGAATTTCGTCTGTTTTGGTCCGCACGTTAGTCCTACCACAAGTATCTCTCTCCGCGACCTATACAGTTCATGCAACTGTGTCAAACACATGTTTAGGGTCATGGACACGCGTTTCTGAGGCATGAATCCCTAAATTACGGGGTGTAGGACGAGAATACCAAAGGGAAATTGTTGCGAGTCATTTTGTTTCCCAAATGAGAAACTGAGTCTGGGACGTCTCTGGTCGTTTATTTTTGGGAAAAACTTCAAAATTATTCCAAATGAGCCCATTTTATACCTAGAAATGCATTTTAGGTCGAACTTTGGTCCATTTTTAAAAAGTTATACCATTGGTCGATTTTCATCCATTTTGTTCCGCACTTTCGTCCTACCTCAAGTTTCACTCTAAGCGACCTATATAGTTCATGCAAATGTGTCACAGACATGCTTAGGGACAAAGACGCGCAGTTTTTAGCCAAGAATTCTTGACTTATGGGGTGTAGGACGAAAATATCAAAGGGAAATTGTTTCTGGACAGTTTGTTCCCCAAAGCCGAATCTGAGTCTGAGACGTCTTTGGGAAAAACATAAAAATTACTCCAAATGAGCCCGTTTAAAAGACAGTAATGCATTTTAGACCGAACTTTGATCCATTTTTTGCAGGCGTACTTGGGGATTTTTGTTCGTTTTGGTCAGCACGTTAGTCCTACCTCAAATTTCTCTCTTCGCGACCTATATAATTCATGGAAATGTGTCATAGACATATTTAGGGTCATGGACGCACGTTTCTGAAGATAGAATCCCTGAACTACGTTATGTAGGTCGCAAATACCAAAGGGAAATCTTTGTAGGTCATTTTGTTCCCCAAAGAAGAAACCAGGTCTAGGACGTCTTTGGTCATTTATTATTGGGAAAAACTTCAACATTCCTCCAAATTAGCCGATTTTATACCTGGAAATGCATTTTAGGTCGAACTTTGGTCCATTTTTAAAATGATATACCAGTGGTCGATTTTCGCCCATTCTGGTCTGCACATTCGTCCTACCTCAAGTTTCACTCTTAGCGACGTATATAGTTCATGCAAATTTATCAGGGACATGCTTAGGGTCAAGGACGCGCATTTTTTAGCCAGGAATCCTTGAACTATGGGATGTAGGACGAAAATACCACAGGGAAATCGTTGCTGGTTACTTTGTTCCTCAAAGCAGAAACTGAGTCTGGGATTTCCTTGATGAATTATTTTTTGTAAAAACTTAGAAGTTACTCAATATGAGTCCGTTTTATAGCTAGAAATGCATTTTAGGTCGAACTTTTGTCCATATATCAAAAGCTATAGTACTGGTGGATTTTCGTCCGTTTTTGTCCACACGTTAGTCCTACCTCAAGTTTCTCACTTCGCGACTTATATTTTTCATGCAAATGTGTCATAGACATGTTTAGGGTCATGGACGCACATTTATGAGACAAGAATCTCTTAACTACGAGGTGTAGGACGAAAATACCATAGGGAAATCGTTGCAGGTCATTTTGTTTCAAAAAAAAAAACTGTAGTCTCGGACGTGTTTGGTCGTTTAATTTTGGAAAAAAATTCAACATTCCTCCAAATGAGCCCATTTTATACCTAAAAATGCATTTTAGGTCGAATTTCGGTCCATTTTTAAAAAGCTATACCACTGGTCGATTTTCGTCTGTTTTGGTCTTTACATTTTTCCTACCTGATGTTTCACTCTTAGCGACCTATATAGTTTATGCAAATGTGTCAAAGGCAAGTTTAGGGACAAGGACGCGAATTTTTGAGCCAAGAATCCCTGAACTACGAGGTGTAGGTAAAAAATACCAAAGGGACGTCTTTGGTAAATTATTTTTAGGAAAAACTTAAAAATCACTCCAAATAAGCCCGTTTTATAGCTAGAAATTCACTTTAGACTGAACTTTGGTCCATTTTTTTAAGGCTATAGTACTAGTGGATTTTCGTTCGTTTTGGTCTGTACATTGGTCCTACCTCAAGTTTCACTCTTAGCGACCTATATAGTTTATGCATATGATTCAGAGACATGTCTTGGGTCAAGGACACGCATTTCTGCGCCAAGAATCCGTTAACTATGGGGTGTAGGACGAAAATACCAAAGGAAATTCTTTGCTGGTCACTTTGTTTTCCAAAGTAGAAACCGAGTCTGGGAAATCTGTGGTAAATTGTTTTTGGGAAAAACTTAAAAATTACTCCAAATGAGCTTTCTTTTTAGCTAGAAATACATTTTAGGCTGAATTTTGGTCCATTTTTCGAAGGCTATAGTATTGGTGGATTTTCGTCGATTTTTGTCCTGACGTTACTCTTACCTTAAGTTTCTCTCTTCGCGACTTATACAGTTCATGCAAATGTGTCAGACAGATGTTGAAGGTCATGGACACGCGTTTCTAAGGCAAAAATCCTTGAACTACAGGGTGTAGGACGAAAATACGAAAGGTCAATCATTATATGTCATTTTTTTCCCCAAAGAAGAAACTTGGTCTGGGACGTCTTTGGTCGTTTATTTTTGAGAAAAACTTCAAGATTCCTCCAAATGAGCCTATTTTATACCTAGAAATGCATTTTAGGTCGAACTTTGGTCCATGCTTAAAAAGCTATACAACTGGTCGATTTTCGACCGTTTTGGTCCACACATTCGTCCTACCTGAAGTTTGAATCATAACGACCTACATAGTTCATGGAAATGTGTCAGAGACATGCTTAGGGACGAGGATGCGCATTTATGAGCCAAAAATCCTTGAACTATGGGTTGTAGGACGAAAATATCAAAGGGAAACCGTTGCTAGTCACCTTGTTCCCCAAAGCGAAAACTGAGTGGTAAGTCTTTGATAAATTTTTCTTGGGGAAAACTTAAAAATTACTCCTAATGAGCCCGTTTTATAGCTAAAAATACATTTTATACCTAACTTTTGTCCATTTTTCGAAGGATATAGTACTGGTGGATTTTCGTCCGTTTTGGTCCGCACGTTTGTCGTATCGGAAGTTTCTGTCTTTGCGATCTATATAGTTCATGCAAATGTGTCAGAGACATGTTTAGTGTCATGGATGCGCGTTTTCGAGGTAAGATCTCCTGAACTATAGCATGTAGGACGAAAATACCAAAGAGAAATTGTTGCAAGTCATTGTTTCCCAAAGCATAAACTAAGTCTTTGACGTCTTTGGTCGTTTATTTTTGGAAAAAACTTCAAAATTCCTCCCAATCAACCCATTTTATACCTAGAAATGCATTTTAAGTCGAACTTTGGTCCATTTTTAAAAAGCCATACCACTTGTCGATTTTCATCCATTTTAGCCCGTTCATTCGTCCTACCTAAGGGTTCACTCTTAGCGACCTATATAGTTCATGCAAATGTGTCAGAGACATGTTTAGGGTCACGGACACGCATTTCTGAGCCAACAATCCATAAACAACGCAGTGTAGGACGAAAATCCGAAATGGAAATCGTTGCTGGCCAGTTTGTTCACTAAAACAGAAATCGAGTCTAGGACGTCTTTGGTAAATATTTTTGGGAAAAACGTAAAACAAACTCCAAATGAGCACGTTTTAAAGATAGAAATGCATTTTAGGCCAAACTTTGGTCCACTTTTCGAAAGATATAGTGCTGGTGAATTTTCGTCCATTTTGGTCTGCACGTACGTCCTACCTCAAGTTTGACTCTTAGCGACCAATATAGTTCATGCAAATGTGTCAGAGACATGTTTAGGGTCATGGACGGGTGTTTCATATGCGAGGATCCCTGAACTATGCGGTGGAGAAAGAAAATACAAAAGGGAAATTGTTGTATGCCATTTTGTCCCCCAAACAAGAAACTGAGTCTGTGACGTCTTTGGTCATTTTGTTTTGGAAAAAACTTCAACATTCCTCAATATAAGCCCGTTTTAAAGCAAGAAATACATTTTATGCTGAATTTTGCTCCATTTTTGGAAACCTATAGTACTGGTTGATTTTCGTCCGTTTTGGTCGCACGTTTGTCCTACCTTAAGTTTCTCTCCTCAATACCTATATAGTTAATGAAAATGTGTCAGAGACACGTTTAAGGTCAAGGACATGCATTTCTGAGCCAAGAATCCCTGAACTACGGGGTTTAGGATGAAAATAACAAAGGAAAATCGTAACTTGTCATATTGTTTGACAAACGAGAAACCGAGTCAGGGATGTCTTTGGAAAATAATTTTGGGGAAAAACTTAAAAATTACTCCAAATGCGCCCGTTTTATAGCTAGAAATGCAACTTAGGCCGAACTTTGGTCCATTTTTCAAAAGCTACAGTACTAGTGGATTTTCGTCCTTTTTGGTCTGCACGTTCGTCCTACCTCAATTTTTACTCTGAGCGACCTATATAGTTCATGCAAATGTGTCAAAGACATGTTTGAGATCATGGGCACGCGTTTCTGAGGCATGAATCCCTGAACTACGAGGTGTAGGACGAAAATACCAAAGAAAAATCGTTGCAGGTCGTTTTATTTCCCAAAGCATAAACGGAGTCTGGGACGTATTTGATCATTTATTTTTGTGAAAAAACTTCAAAATTCCTCCAAATGATCCCATTTTATACCTAGAAATGCATTTTAGGTCGAACTTTGGTCCATTATTAAAAAGCTATACCACTGGTCGATTTTCGTCCATTTTGGTCTGCATATTCGTCCTACCTCAAGTTTCACTCTAAGCGACCTATATAGTTTATGCCAATGTGTTAGAGACATGTTTAGGGTCAAGGACACACATTTTTTAGCCAAGAATCCTTGAACTATAGCGTGTAAGGCAAAAATAACAAAGAGAAATCGTTGTTGGTCACTTTGTTCTCCAAAGTAGAAATCGAGTCTGGGACGTCTTTGGTAAATTATTTTTGGAAAAAACTTAAAACTTACTCTGAATGCGCCCGTTTTATGGCTAGAAATGCAACTTAGGCTGAACTTTCGTCCATTTTTCGAAAGCTATCGTACTAGAGGATTTTCGTCTTTTTTTGTCCGCACGTTCGTCCTACCTCAATTTTCACTCGGAGCTATCTATATAGTTTTTCAATTTTTTCAGAGACTTGTTTAGGGTAATGGACAAGCATTTCTGAGGCAAGAATCCCTGAACTAGGGTGTGTAGGACGAAAATACCAAAGAGAAACGTCTCGAACGTCTTTGATCGTTTATTTTTGGGAAAAGCTTCCACATTCCTCCAAATGAGCCCATTTTATACCTCGAAATGCATTTTAGGTTGAACATTAGACCATTTTTAGAAGGCTATAACACTGGTCAATTTTCGTCTATTTTGGTGCGCACATTCGTCCTACCTCAAGTTTCACTCTTAGAGACCTATATAGTTAATGAAAATGTGTCAGAGACATGTTTAAGGTCAAGGACGCGCATTTTTGAGCGAAGAATCCCTGAACTTTAGGGTGTATGACGAAAATACCAAAGGGAAAACTTAAGAATTACTCAAAACGAGCCCGTTTTATAGCTAGAAATGCATTTTAGGCCAAACTTTGGTCCATTTTTTGAAGGCTATAGTACTGGAGGACTTTCGTTTCGTTTTGGTCCGCTCGTTAGTGCTACCATAAATTTCTCTCTTTGCGAACTATATAGTTCAGGCAAATGTGTCAGAGACATATTTAGGGCCATGGACGCACATTTCTGAGGCAAGAATCCTTAAACTATGTGGTGTCAAACGAAAATATCAAAGAAAAATCATTGTAGGTCATTTTTTCCCCAAAGAATAAACAAGGTCCGGGACATCTTAGGTCGTTATTTTGGAAAAAAATTTAACATTCCTTCAAATGTGCCCATATTATACCTAGAAATACATTTTAGGTCGATGTTTAGTCCACCTTTAAAAAGCTATTCCACTGGTCGATTTTCATCCGTTTTGGTCCGCACACTTGTCCTACTTCAAGTTTCACTCTTAGTGACCTATATAGTTTATGCAAATGTGTCAGAGAAATTTTTAGGGTCAAGAACACGTATTTCTGAGCCAATAATCCTCTAACAATGAGGTGTGGGACGAAAATACCAAAGGGAAGTCGTTGCTGGTCACTTTGTTTCCCAAAGTAGACACAGAGTCTGGGACGTCTTTGGTAAATTATTTTTGGGAAAAACTTAAAAGTTACTCCAACTAAGCCCATTTTATAGCTAGAAATGCATTTTAGATCGAACATTGGTCCATTTTTCGAATGCTATAGTACTGGTACATTTTCGTTCGTTTTGGTCCTACCTCAAGTTTCTCTCTTCGCGACCTATATAGTTCATGCAAATGTGTCAGAGACATGTTTAGGATCAAGGACGTGTATTTTTTAGCAAAGAATCCCAGAAATATGTGGTGCGGGATGAAAATACCAATGGAAAATTGTTGCTGGTCACTTTCTTACCCAAAGTAGAAACCGAGTCTGGGACATCTTTGGAAAATTATTTTTGGGAAAAAATAAAAAATTACTCTAAACGAGCCCATTTTATAGCTAGACATGCATTTTATGCCAAACTTTGGTCCATTTTTCGAAGACTATAGTACTGGTGGGCCTTCGTCCGTTTTGGTCCACACGTTAGTCCTTCCTCAAGTTTCTCTCTTCCCGACCTATATAATTCATGCAAATTTGTTAGAGACATGTTTACGATCATGGACGCGTGTTTCTTAGGTAAGAATCCCTGAACTACGGGGTGTAGGACGAAAATTCCAAAGGGAAATTGTTGCAGGTCATTTTGTTCCCCATAGAATAAACTGAGTCTGAGATGTCTTTGGGCATTTCTTTTTTGGAAAAACTTCAACTTTCCTCCAAATGAACCTATTTTAAACTGAGTCTGAGATGTCTTTGGGCGTTTATACATAGAAAAGAATTGTAGGTCGAACTTTGGTCCATTTTTAATAAGCTATACCACTGGTCTATTTTTGTCCGTTTTGGTCCGCACATTCGTCCTACCTGAAGTATTACTCTTAGCAACCTATAAACTTCATACAAATGTGTCAGAGACATGTCTAGCGTCAATGACGTGCATTTCTGAGCCAAGAATCCTTGAACTATGGGGAGTCATTGCTAGTCACTTTGTTACACAATGCAAAAACAGAGTCTGAGACGTTTTTGGTGAATTGTTTTTGGGGAAAACGTAAAACTTCTTCCAAAGGAGCCCGTTTTATAGCTAGAAATGGATTTTTGGCCGAACTTTGGTCAATTTTTTGAAGGTTATAGTATTGGTGGACTTTCGTCCGTTTTGGTCCGCACGTTAATCCTACCTCAAGTTTCTCTCTTCGCGACCTATATAGTTCATGCAAATGTGTCAGAGACATGTTTAGCGTCATGGACGTATAAGGCAAGAATCCCTAAACTACTGGGTGTAGGACGAAAATACCAAAGGGAAATCGTTGCAGGTCATTTTGTTCCCCAAAGAAGAAACTGATTCTGAGACGTCTTTGGTCGTTTATTTTTGGGAAAAACTTCAACATTCCTCCAAATGAACCCATTTTATACCTAGAAAAGAATTGTAGGTCAAACTTTGGTCTATTTTTAATTAAATACCACATGTCAATTTTCGTCCGTTTTGGTTCGCACATTCGTCCTACCTCAAGTTTCACTCCTAGCGACTTATATACTTCATGCAAATGTGTCAGAGACATGTCTACGGTCAATGACGCGCATGAGCCAAGAATCCCTGAACTTTTGGATGTAGGACGAAAATACCAAAGGGAAATCGTTGCTGGTCACTTTATTTTCCATAGCATAAATCGAGTGTCGGACGCGTTTAGTAAATTATTTTTGGGAAAAACTTAAAAATTACTCCAAATGAGACCGTTTATAGGTAGAAATGCATTTCAGGCCAAACTTTGGTCCACTTTTCGAAGGCCATAGTATTGTTGAACTTTCGTCCATTTTGGTCCGCACGTTAGTTCTACCTGAAGTTTCTCTCTTCGCGACCTATATAGTTCATGCAATGTGTCAGAGACATGTTTAGGGTCATGGACGCACGTTTCTGAGGCAAGAATCCCTGAACTATGTGGTGTAGGACGAAATTACCAAAGAAAACTCCTTGCTTGTCACTTTATTTTCAAAAGCAGAAACCGAGTCTCAGATGCCTTTGGTCAATTATTTTTTGGAAAAACTTAAAAATTACTCCAAATGAGCTCGTTTTGATAGTTAGAAATGCATTTTAGGTAGAACTTTTGTCCATTTATCGAAGCCTCTAGTAATGGTGGATTTTCTTCCGTTTTTGTTCGCACGTGAGTCCGACCTCAAATTTCTCTCTTTGCGACCTATATAGTTCATGCAAATGTGTCATTGCATGTCATTTTGGAGGCATGAATCTTTTAACTATGGGATGTAGGGTCTCGAACATGCATTTTGGAGGCATGAATCCCTGAACTACATGGTGTAGGACGAAAATACCAACGGAAAATCATTGCAGGTCATTTTGTTTTCCAAAGTAGAAACATAGTCTTGAACGTATTTGGTCATTAAGTTTTGGGAAAAACTTCATCATTCCTCCAAATGAGCACATTTTATAACTAGAAATGCATTTTAGGTCGAACTTAGGTCCATTTTGAAAAATCTATACCACTGGTTGATTTTTGCCCGTTTTTGGTCCGCACATTCGTCATACCTCAAATTTGACCGTATTTCTAAGCCAAGTATCCCTGAACAATGGGGTGTTAGACTAAAATACCAAAGGAAAATCGTTGTTCGTCACCTTTTTTCCCAAAGTAGAAAACGAGTCTGGGACGTCATTTGTAAATTATTTTTGGAAAAACTTAAAATTTACTCCAAATGAGCCCGTTTTATAGCTAGAAATGCATTTTAGGCCGAATTTTGGTCCATTTTTTGAAAGTTATGGTACTGGTGGATTTTTATCAGTTTTGGTCTGCACGTTAGTCCTACATCAAGTTTCTCTCTTCGTGACATATATAGTCCATGCAAGTGTTTCAGAGACATGTTTAGAGTCTTTGACGCAAATTTCTGGTGCAAAACTCCCTGAACTATGTGATATAGGACGAAAATACCAAAGGGAAATCGTTGAAGGTCATTTTGTTCCCCAAAGAAGAAACTAAATCTGGGACGTCTTTGGTTGTTTATTTTTGGGAAAAACTTAAAAACTACTCCAAATGAGTTCGGTTTATAGCTATAAATACTTTTTAGGATGAACTTCGGTCTATTTTTCGAAAGCTGCAGTACTCATGGATTTTCGTCCGTTTTGGTCGGGACGTTAGTCCTACAAAAGTTTCACACTTTGCAACCTTTATAGTTCATGCAAATGTGTCAGAGACATATTTTGGGTCATGGACGCGCGTTTATGAGACAAGAATTCTTTAAGTATGGGGTGTGGGACGAAAATACCTAAGGGAAATCGTTGCTGATCACATTGTTCCCCAAAGCAGAAACCGAGTCTGAGACGTCTTTGGTAAATTATTTTTGGGAAAAACTTCAACATTCCTCCTAATGAGCCCATTTTATACCTATAAATGAATTTTAGGTCCAACTTTGGTCCCTTTTGAACAAGCTATAGCACTGGTGGATTTTCGTCTGTTTTTGGTCCGCACGTTAATCCTACCTCACGTTTCTCTCTTCACGACATATATAGCTTATACTAATGTGTCAGAGGCATGTTTAGTGTCAACGACGCGCATTTCTTAACCAAGAATTCCTGAACTATAGGGCGTAGGACGAAAATACCAAAGGAAAATCATTGCTGGTCACTTTGTCCTCCAAAGTAGAAACCGAGTCAGGGATGTCTTTGGTAAATTATTTTTGGGAAATTACTTTAAAATTACTCAAAATGAGTCCGTTTTATAGCTAGAAATGCATTTTAGGCCAAACTTTGGTCCATTTTTCGAAAGCTATAGTACTGGTGCATTTCGTTCGTTTTGGTCCGCACATTAGTCCTACCTCATGTTTCTCTATTCGCGACCTACATAGTTCATGCAAATTTGTTACAGACATGTTTAGGGTCGTGGACGCGCATTTCTGAGGCAAGAATCCGTGAACTACATGGTGTAGAATGAAAATACAAAAGGAAAATCGTTGTAGGTCATTTTGTTTCCCAAAGTCGAAATTGAGTCTGGGAAGTCTTTGCTCGTGTATTTTTGGGAAAAACTTCTACGTTTCTCCAAATGAGCCCGTTTTATACCTATAAATGAATTTTACGTCGAATTTTGGTCCATTTTTAAAAAGCTATACCACTGCCGATTTTCGTTCGTTTTTGTCCGCAGGTTAGTCCTACCTCATGTTTCTCTTTTCGCGACCTATATATTTCATACAAATGTGTCAAAGACATGTTAAGGGTCATGGACGCGCGTTTTTTAGGCAAGAATCCTTCAACTACGGGGTGTAGGACGAAAATACAAAAGGGAAATCGTTGCAGGCCATTTGTTTCCCAAAGAAGAAACTGAGTCTAAGACATCTATGGTGGTTTATTTTTGGGAAAATTTTCAATATTCCTCCAAATGAAACCCATTTTATACCTATAATTGAATTTTTGTCGAACTTTGGTCTATTTTTAAAAAGCTATACCACTGGTTGATTTTCGTTTGTTTTGGTCCACACATTCATCCTACCTCAAGTTTCACTCTTATCGACCTATATAGTTCATGCAAATGTGTCAGAGAAATTTTTAGGGTCAAGGACGCGGATATCTAAGCCAAGAATCCCTTAACTATGAGGTGTAGGACGAAAATACCAAAACGAAATAGTTGCTGGTCACTTTGTTCCCCAAAGCAGAAATCGATCCTGGAACGTTTTTGGTAAATTATTTTTGGGAAAAACTTCAAAATTACTCAAAATGAGCCCGTTTTATAGCAAGATATTCATTTTAGGCCAAACTTTTGTCTATTTTTTAAACCTATAGTATTGGTGGCTTTTCGTCCATTTTGGTCTGCAAGTTAGTCCTACATCAAGTTTGTCTGTTCACGACCAATAAAGATCATGCAAATGTGTCACAGACTTGTTTAGGGTCAAGAGCGCACGTTTCTGGGGCAAGAATCCCACAACTATTGGGCGTAGGACGAAAATACCATAAGGAAATCGTTGTCGGCCACTTTGTTTCCCAAAGAAAAAATCGAGTCTGGGACGTTTTTTGAAAATTATTTTAGGACAAAACTTAAAAATTACTTCAAATGAAGCCGTTTTATATCTAGAAACACATTTTAGGCCAAACTTTGGTCCATTTTTCATTTAGGGTCATGGACGCACATTTCTGAGGCAAGAGTTGCTGAACTACGGGGTGTAGGACGGAAATACCAAAGAGAAATAGTTGCAAGTCATTTTGTTCTCCAAAGCACAAACAGATTCTGGACGTCTTTGGTCGTTTATTTTTGCGAAATGCTTCAACATTCCAATAAATGAGCCCATTTTATACCTAGAAATGCATTTTAGTTCGACCTTTGGTCCATTTTGGAAAAGCTATACCACTGCCCGATTTTCGTCTGTTTTGGTCCGCACATACGTCATACCACAAGTTTCACTCTTAGCGAACTTTATAGTTCATGCAAATGTAACAAAGACATGTTTAGGGTCAAGGACGCGCATTTATGAGCCAAGAATACCTGATCTATTGGGTGTGGGACAAAAATACCAAAGGGAAATCGTTGCTGGTCACTTTGTTACCCAAAGTAGAAACCGAGTCTGGGACGTCTTTGGTCGTTTATTTTTGGGTAAAGCTTCAACATTCCTTCAAATGAGCCTATTTTATACATAGAAATGCATTTTAGGTCGAACTTTGATCCAATTTTGAAAAGCTATACCACTAGTCGATTTTCATCCTTTTTGGTCTGCACATTCGTCCTACCTCAAGTTTCACTCTTAACGACTTCTATAGTTCCTGCAAATATTCCAGAGACATGCATAGGGTCAAGGACGCGCATTTCTGATCCAAGGATCCCTAAACTATAGGGTGTAGGACGAAATACCAAAAGGAAATTGTTGTTGGTTACTTTGTTCCCCAAAGCAGTAACTGAGTTTGGGACATCTTTTGTAAATCATTTTTGGGAAAAACATAAAAATTACTCCAAATGAGTCCATTTTATAGCTAAAATTACATTTTAGGTCGAACATTGGTAAATTTTTCGAAGGCTATAGTACAGGTGGATTTTCGTCCGTTTTGGTTCGCACGTTAGTTCTACCTCAAGTTTCTTTCTTCGCGACCTATATAGTTCATTCAAGTGTTCCAGAGACATGTTAAGGGTCATGGACGTGCATTTTTTAAATAAGAATTCCTGAACACGGGGTGTAGGACGAAAATACCTTAGAGAAATCGTTGCAGGTCATTTTGTTCCCCAAAGACGAAACTAAGTCTGGGACGTCTTTGGTCGTTTAGTTTTTGAAAAAACTTCAACATTCCTCCAAATGAGCCCATTTTATACCTAGAAATGCATTTTAGGTCGAACTTTGGTCCATTTTTAAAAAGTTATACCACTGGTCAATTTTCGTCCGTTTTGGTGCACACATTTGTCAAACATCAAGTTTCACTCTAAGCGACCTATATAACTCAAGCAAATGTGTCAGAGCCATGTGTAGGGTCAAGGACGCGCATTTCTCAACCAAGAATCTCTAAACTATGTGGTGTAAGACAAAAATACCAAAGAGAAATCGTTAGTGGTCACTGAGTTCCCTAAAGCACAAACCCAATCTGGGATGCTTTGGTAATTTATTTTAGGGAAAAACTTCAAAATTACTCCAAATGAGCCAGTTTTATATCTAGAAATGCATTTTAGGACGAACTTTGGTCCATTTTTTGAAGGCTATAGTACTGGTGCATTTTCGTCAGTTTTGCTCCGCACGTTAGTCTTACCTCAAGTTTCTCTCTTCGCGACCTATATGGTTCATGCAAATGTCTTAGAGACATGTTTGGGGTCATGGACGTGCGTTTCTGAGGCAAGAATCCATGAACTACATGGTGTAGGACAAAAATACCAAAGGAAAATCGTTGCAGGTCATTTTGTTTCCCAAAGCATAAACTGAGTCTGGGATGTCTTTGGTCGTTTATTTTGGGGAAAAGCTTCAACGTTCCTCCAAATGAGCCCATTTTATACCTAGAAATGCATCTTAGGTCGAACTTTGGTCCATTTTTAAAAAGCTATACCACTATCGATTTTCATTCGTTTTGGTTCGCACATTCGTCGTACCTACGGTTTCACTCTTAGGGACCTATATAGATCATGCAAATATGTTACATACATGCTTAGAGTCAAGGACGTGCATTTCTGAGCCAAGAATCCATGAATTATGGGGTGTAGGACGAAAATACCAAAGGAAAATTGTTGCTGGTCACTTTGTTTTCCAAAGCAGAAACCGTGTCTGTGACGTATTTGGTAAATTACTTTCTTGAAAAACTCAAAAATAGCTCAAAATAATCACGTTTTATAGCAAGAAATGTATTTTAGGGCGAACTTTGGTCCATTTTTCAAAGGCTATAGTTCAGGTGGATTTTCGTCCGTTTTGGTCCGCACGTTAGTCCTACCTGCAGTTGCTCTCTTCGCGACCTATATAGTTCATGCAAATGTGTCAGAGACATGTTAATGGTCATGGACGTGTAATGTTTAGGCAAGAATTCCTGAACTACGGGGTGTAGGACGAAAAACCAAAGTGAAATCGTTGCAAGTCGTTTTTTCCCCAAAGTAGAAACTCAGTCTAGGACGTCTTTGGTCGTTTATTATTGGAAAAAACTCAACATTCCTCCAAATGATCACATTTTATACATAGAAATGCATTGTAGGTCGAACTTTGGTCCATTTTTAAAAAGCTATACCACTAGTCCATTTTCGTTCATTTTGGTCCGCACAATCGTCCTTCCCCAAAGAAGAAACCCAATATAGTTCATTGAAATGTTTCAATGACATGTTTAGGGTCAAGGACGCCAAATTCTGAGCCAAGAATCTCTGATATATGGGGTGTAGGCGAAAATACCAAAGGGAAATCATTTCTGGATAGTTTGCTCCCAAAATTAGAAACCGAGTCTGGGACAACTTTCGTAAATTATGTTTTGGGAAAAACTTAACAATTACTCCAAATGAGCTTGTTTTATAGCAAGAAATTCATTTTAGGCCAAACTTTTGTCCGTTTTTCAAAGGCTATAGTATTGGTGAAGTTTTGTCCGTTTTGGTCCGCACGTTAGGGTTACCTCAAATTTCTCTCTTCGCGACCTATATAGTTCATGAAAATGTGTTAAAGACATGTTTAGGGTCATGGATGCTCGTTTCTGAGGCAAGAATCCCTGAACTACGTGGCGTAGGACAAAAATACCAAAGGGAAATCTTGCAGGTCATTTTGTTTCCCAGAACAAAAATTGAGTTTGGGACGTCTTTGGTCGTTTACTATTGGGAAAATCTTCAACATTCCTCCAAATGATCCCATTTAATACTTAGAAATGCATTTTAGGTCGAACTTTGGTTCATTTTTAAAAAACTATACCACTGGTCGATTTTCATTCGTTTTGGTCCGCACATTCGTCCTACCTCAAGTTTCACTCTTAGCGACCTATATAGTTCATGCAAATGTGTCAGAGAAATGTTTATGGTCAAGGACGCACATTTCTTAGCCAAGAATCCCTTAACTATGTTGTGTAGGACGAAAATACCAAAAGAAAATCTGTCACACCCTCTCCTAGACTCCCTACATGTAGCCTAGGAGACGGCGTGAAGCCAGCGAATCTCGTCCTTACCTTGACGATCCTCATTGACTATCTTACAAGGACTGGACTCTTGTGATCGTAAATATGTGGCACCTCTCACCAAATAAATAATGTCTTCATAGCTTCAACGCTAGGACTACTGCTGCTAGCTCTAAATCATGAGTAGGGTAATTGCATTCATGCTGCTTCAACTGTCTAGAAGCATATGCAATCACATTTCCTTCTTGCATCAACACACAGTCCCGTCCTTGTCTGGATGCATCACAATAAATATCAAAATCTTTACCTAACATTGGAACAATCAATACTGGTGCCGTTATCAATCTCTTTTTCAATTCCTCAAAACTCTGATCACATTTCTCTGACTACTTAAATCTCGCATTCTTCTTGGTCAAAGAAGTCAAAGGTAAGGCTATTCGGGAGAAATCTTCAACAAACCTTCTGTAGCATTGGTCGGTCTTTCCCACTTAACAAAAGCTTACTTTTCTGAGGGTCAACACTAATACCATAGGCTGAGACAACATGCCAAAGAAACATTACGCGGTCAAGTCAGAACTTGCATTTACTGAACTTGGCATACAACTGCTTATCTCGCAATGTCTGCAATACTGTTCTCAGGTGGTACTCATGTGCAACGTTGTCTTTCAAATATATCAGATATCATCGATGAACACTATAACAAATTGGTCTAGATATTCGTGGAATATCATGTTCATTAAATCCATAAATACTGCTGGAGCATTCGTCAAACCAAACGACATTACTTTGAACTCATAATGCCCGTATCTGGTCCTGAATGCTGTCTTGGGAATATCAGACTCTTTAACCTTCAACTGATGATATCCTGATCTCAAATCAATATTGGAGAACACTTACGCACCTCTTAACTGAACGAATAGGTCAACGATACGCGGTAAAGGATACTTGTTACGTATCGTAACCTTATTCAGCTGTCTATAGTCTATATATAATCGTAGTGTTCCATCTTTCTTCTTTTCAAACAATACTGGAACTCCCCAAGGTGATACACTAGGTTTAATGTATCCTTTGTCCACCAACTCTTGTAGCTGAGTCTTTAACTCTTTTAGTACATTTGGTGCCATTCTGTACGGTGTCTGAGAAACTAGCGTTGTCCCATGTAACAAATCAATACTAAACTCAATCTCCCTATCAGGTGGTAGTCCTGATAGATCATCGAGAAACAGATCTGAAAACTCTCTTACTACTGGGACGTCTACAGGTTTCAGCTCCTCTTTCTTTAACTCAACTACGTGTGCTAGATATGTCATACAACCGTTTCTCATCATCTTCGTAGCTTTCATCGCCGAAATTAGACATGTAGGAATAACTTTCTGTTCCCATCTAAAAATTACCTCCGCTGTTCCTAGTTTCCGAAAAGTCACTTCCTTTGTATGGCAATCCATGGTAGCATGGTTGGAATACAGAAAATCCATGCCCAAAATTACATCTAGCTCTTGCATATTAAGAGGTATCAGATCTGCAGATAGATTGACACCGTTCTACTATGATATCACAGTCTCTAATCACATCACTGACCAACACTTCAACACCAACAGTTGTATAAATATCTAGGTCATCTAGCAGTGATTCTATCATCTTATTCAATTTACTTACAAACAATTTAGATAAAAGAATGTGTAGCTCCAGCATCAAGCAATACATGTGCAGGTAAATTGGGAACAAGTAACGTACCAGTGATGACATTTGGCGCGTTGTCCGCCTCCTGTTGAGTCATCGCAAAAATCTTTCCTTGCTGTCGAGGTTTTCCTGCAATCCCTTTTTCTTAACACCACTCAAACTATTGCCACCAGCCCCCGAATTCCTCTGCTGAATGAGTTGCTATGCTTGGGCCCGATGCCCTCCCTGAGTTCTTGCCTGTAGTTGTGGACATTCTCTCTTGAAATGACTGGATTATTTGAAGTAGAAACAGATACCTTCTCCTGCCATACATGGTCCCTTGTGCGCTCTTCCACAACTGCTGCATAGGCTTCTATCAACAGAGCTACTGACAGATCCCTGTCCTGACCTCTATCGTTATGATGATCCTGATGATCGACTGGAGGTCCTTTGAGAAGCACTCCCTGAGCCATCTCACTTGAAAGTCTGACTAGGAGAGCGAGATTTAAAATCTCTCCTTCCAGACACTCCTGGAGTAAATCTCCGCTGGTCTCGTCCACGGAAACTACTAGTCGTAGAAGCAATCCGACTGGGTCCCATGTCTTGCCTTCCATCACTCATGCTCTGCTACAATAGTATGAGGATGGACAAGATAGGTGCTTGCAGTTCGAGAAAAGACTGTGGATGGACATTCGAACATCAGTCACTGCTAAAGAAAAGTGGGCAGACTTTTGACAGCTAGTCGAGACAGTGATGCGAGTATAGCAGAGCATACTATTGTAGACAATAGTGATCTTCCATCACTATTGTAGACAATAGTGATCTTCCATCACTATTGTCTCTGATTCTACAATAGTATGAGCATACCGTGACAACTCGGTATACTTCCTCCCATAATCTGCAACTGACATTGCACCTTGTACTAATCTGATGAATTCATCCCTCTTTGCTTCACGGTAAGTACTAGGATAGTACTTATCTTCAAAAATTCTTCTGAAGGTTTTCAAGCTCATGGTAATGGTATCCTTTCGTCGCGACTCTATGGATCTCCACCAGCCTTCCGCTTCTTTTTGCAACAAGAACGTTGTCAGTCTGACTTTCATCTCATCTGGGCAGTCCATAACACAAAAACATTTTTCCTACAGATTCAGCCAAGCTTCTGCATCTGTTGGGTCACTCGAGCAATCGAATACAGTAGCTCCCAAAGCTTTGAGTCGTTCAATACTATATATTTTCTCAGGATCATGGAATAATGATCCAAGTGATTCCGCCAATCTCTGCGCGAATCGCAAAAACATACGGCTCTCTAGCTATGTTTGTTCTCTGGGGGTACTAGATTCCCCTTTAAATTGAGCCTGGGTAGGATCTCGCATCTCTTCTACATCCTGCCTACTCTGTCTACTTTGCTTTCGAGGAGGCATAATTTCCTGTATCACGTCAGTATATTAGATATGTACACTTGCCTCTTACCTACATGCATGTTACTAGACTTTTAACCTCTCTTTACTCTTCTGAACATCTCAAAGTACTAAACTCTTGCTTTGATACCAAGCTATCACACTCTCTCCCAGACTCCCTACTCCCTACTCCTAGACTAGGAGACGGCGTGAAGCTAGCGAATCTCGTCCTTACCTTGACTATTCTCACTGACTATCTGAACTTAACTACGACTTAAATAATGTCAATAACTTAAAAAGTGCGGAATAAACCTAACTGCAGAAAAACAATCTCAAACTTAACATCTAACAACAAAAACTAAAAAAATATCTTTTATATAATGCAGCCCATACTAACTTATACAACCAATCTCACTGTACCAATACTTATTATAACAGTAACATGCATGATTTACTACTAACTTACAATAGTACTAAAACTTCTTGAGCAGCAGACAGTATGTGGTAGGTCAGGATCCGGGATCACGATCTCTATCTGGAAAGTGGAAAAAATATTTGAAAGAATGAGCTAAAACGCCCAGTGAGTGATAATTTAATAGGAAATACTTAAAACATATATATAGCATCACAAGAAATGGTCGACTTACAAACTTCCATAAATAAAATCATAACTGAACTATAAATCACAGTTTAAACTGAAAACACTTGAAAGATACTTGCACGATACTTATCTGTAAATCATGGTAAAACTATGAATAGCTGAAAATCAGTAAGCGATGTGTATCAAACTGAACTATGTAGTAGTGGGGAAAACTCATCACTAGCTACGTCTTTTGTCATACCCTCTCCCAGACATCCTACTCCCAGCTTAGGAGACGGCGTGAAGCAAATGAATCTCGTCCTTACCTTGATGATCCTCACTGACTATCTTAACTTAACTCTGACTTAAACAATACCAATAACTTAAAAAGTGCGGAAAAACAAACTCAAACTTAACACATAACAGCGGAAACTAAACAAATATCTTCTACATAGTGCAACCCATACTGTTTTATACAACCCATCTCACTGTACCAAAACTTATTATAACAGTAACATGCATAATTTACTACTAACGTACAATAGTACTAAAACTTCTCGAGTAGCAGACAGACTGTGGTAGGTCAGGCTCCAAGATCACGATCTCTACCTGGAAAGTGGGAAAACAATTTGAAAGAATGAGCTAAAACGCCCAGTGAGTGATGCTTAAATGGAAAATACTTAAATATACATATATACCATAACTAAAAATCGTTGACTTAGAAACTTTTCACAAATCAAATCAAACTGAAACCATAAATCATAATTTAAACTAAAATCCCTTGAAAGGTGCTTGCACGATACTTATTTGTAAATCATGGTAAAACAATGCATAATTAAAATCACGCTAAAACATGAATATCTGAAAATCGGTAAGCGATGTGTATCAAACTGAACTACGTAGTAGTGGGGAAACCCAGCACTAGCTACGTCTTTGCTGCAGTGGAGTAATCTCACACTAACGACAATTATATCTACGTCGTGGTTGGACTAGGAGCAACGGAGCCAGCTCAACACAACAACGGTATCCTACTTTATAGTGGGGCTAGGAACTATAATGCCTTTGCCAAAGTGGGGCGAACCCAGCACTAAGGCAACGAATCTATGTTGTAGTGGGGCCAACACTTGCAACGTCTTTGCCATGGGGGAGGAATCTCAACACCATGACAGCGTATAACTACGAAGTAGCGGAGCCACAGCCCACAACGTCTTTCCATGGTGGGACGAACCCTCATGCAAGGCAGCACATACCCTAGTGTGCACACCTAGTATAGTAGCCTCAGGCTCACATGGATACACATGCTTAAAAACAAATCATAGTAAAACGTGCAAGTCACATAAAACATATCATTATCTGAAATCATTTATGAAATCTTCATGAAACTCGTAGTACTCGAAATCATGCATAAACATTATTTATAACATGGTATAAATCTCATAGAAGCATTAAATAATCTTAACTCGTGATTTTGAGAAATATCGTAAAACTCGCAAAACGTGCTTAGGTCCTATAGAAGTCAAAACATGCTCAAACAGTTATGAAAATCATCAAAATCATCTTATTAAACATAAAAAGGGCCTAACATGTTATAACTCATGATTATTTCGTAAACAGGCATTGCCTCGTAAAACGTGTCAAAATAATATTTTTATATTCAAACCACTGGAAATGCTTTAAAACAATTAATTCATGCTTCAAACAAGTTAACATGTGAAAGTACATCAAAAAATATGAATAACCTGATTTTTGTGAAATTATCTGAAAATTTTTCAAATTCTCGAAAAACGTGCATTCCGATAATTATTTTTATACTAAAATATTAAAATCATACTATCACTCACAAACTTGACGGGCTATCCCTGGCTCGTAAATTTTTCCGATCTCCAAATCTCTTGAAAATAAATTGAGAATCGACCCTTAAATCACTTGGCACGAAATTCGAGGAAAATCGAATTTTTCTTTTTAAATAAATTCTTTTCTCCTAAATACATTATTTATGAATATAATTATAATTACATATATACATACATACATACACATATATATAAAAATAATAATAATAATAATAATACTAATAAGTAAATAAATAAATAAAAAAGAATCATATTCTTCTTCTTCTACAGATTAAGAAGTTTAAAGCTCGACTTTTTCCGGCCACTTCACTGATCCAACTTCGGCGAGGTTATTCTCTCAATCTACTAACAATTAGAAGCGCTAACTTCTCATGGATAGCTCGAATTGGCCTCTGGAAGTCACCTTGCTCAGTTTTCCGACGAGCTTAAAATCGAGAATTGCAACTTCAATTTCTTCCTACACAGACCAAATTAACTCAAATCCTTCTACAAAAATTTAAATGAACTAATAATCTAGCTTACCTCCAAAAATTAGATCTTAATTCGCCCTGTAGACGGAGAATTGAATTTCAAATTTCGGGTCCATTTTTCGCGTTTTCCAGCAGCCCGAGCTCTTTTTCTTCAAATTCAGTGGTCTCTTCGGCCAAATTTCTCCAAATTGAGCTGAGCTTCAGCTTCCTCTCTCTTTTTTAAGCAATTTAGACATAAATTTCACTCAATTCGGTTAAGAATTGAAGCTTAATTTCTCACTTCTTCTAAAGGTGTCAACTTAAAATTTCTAGATTTTTCACCCTCCCTCTCTCTCTGCCTTCTCTTCTAATTTCTTCAAATCAAACCACTCTCCTTCAATTTCCTTTATTCTTCCATTCCAAAATGATCAACTTTGGTTAAGAAAGAAGTTCCATCGAACACCCACCAAATTAAAGAGATTTAAAAAAAAAAAATTAAAACAAAATCATCTTATATTTCTTCTTCTAATCCACAACACACAAATTAAAAACAAAATCAATTTCCTATTTTTTTATTTCTTTTTAAATATAAAATAAATAAATAAATAATTAATTAATTAATTAAATCAATTTCTTTTCCATTTTCCTTTTCTTTTTATTTCTTTTCTAAATTATTATTTTATTTTTAAACAAAACTACAAAATTAACTTTTTACCAATTCTTAAAAAAAATTACTAAAATATCCTTTATCAAAAATTACTAAAATAACCTCCGTTATTTTATTAATACATTTAAAACAAACAACTTAATTAAATAATAATAATAATAAAAAAGTCGGGTATTACAACTATCACCCCCTTTTGAAAATTTCGTCCTCAAAATTAAGAAAATAACTATTCAAGTAATGACGGATGTTTCCTCCTGATCTGCTCTTTTGTTTCCCATGTTGCCTCTTCCACTCCGTGATTCCTCCAAAGAACTTTCACGAGCGGAATTGTTTTGTTTCTCAATACTTGCTCTTTTCTATCCAAAATCCTGACTAGCACTTCTTCATACGATAAGTTTTCCTGTAACTCCACCGGTTGCTCCGGCAACACATGTGAATGATTCTGTACATACTTCTTCAGCATCGACACATGGAAAACATCATGAATCCTTGCAAGTTCTGTAGGCAACTCAAGTCGATAGGCTACTAGTCCTACTCTCCTTGTAATCTGGTAGGGTCCAATATACCTAGAACTTAATTTACCTTTCCATCCAAAAGGGAGAACGCCTTTCCATTGAGATAGTTTCAGAAATACCCTGTCACTGACTTCAAACTCTAAGTACTTCTGCCTAACGTCAGCATAGCTTTTTTTGTATGTCCTGGGCAGTCTTTAGATTCTCCATGATCAATTTCACTGTATCAGTCGTGATTTGAACTAACTCAGGGCCAACAAATTTCCGTTCACCTACCTCATTCCAACATATTGGAGTTCTGCAAGGTTTACCATACAGTGCCTCGTATGGTGCCATCCCAATACTAGAATGATAACTGTTATTATATGCAAATTTCATCAATGATAGGTGAGTGTCCCAATTACCACTAAACTGTAGGACAAACACTCTCAACATATCCTCGAGCGTATGTGTAGTCCTCTCTGACTGCCTATCCGTCTGCGGATGAAAAGTTGTACTGAACCTTAGCTTCGTACCCATAGCCTTCTGCAAACTAGGCCAGAACTTAGATGTAAACCTTGGATCTCTATCTGACACAATGGACACTGGCACTCCATACAGACTCACGATCCTGTCCACGTATAGCTTAGCTAGCTGATCTAGCAGAAAAGTAGCTTTGATCCGAATAAACCGTGCTGTCTTCGTCAGTCTATCAATAATAACCCAAAGACCATCGTATCCACTGGAAGTACGTGGTAATCCAAACAAGAAATCTATCGTAATATGCTCCCATTTCCATTCAGGTATCAGAAGTGGTTGCAAAGGTCCTCCTGGCCTTTGTCTCACTTGTTTAACTTGTTGACAGATCAGACATCTATTAACATATTCTGCCACTTCTTTCTTCATACCAGGCCACCAATAAGTCTTCTTCAAAGTCCTGTACATCTTGGTGCAAGTTGGATGCATAGCATAAGCTGAGCTATGAGCTTCTATTAAAATGTTATCTTTGAGCTGTTTCAGGTTGGGAACACATAACCTTCCATGTTTCATAATTGTGCCATCGACTCTATGCTGAAACTCTACTCTGCTATTCTGTTGAGATTTCTCAAACATTTTCTACAATACATTATCCTCAGCCTGTCTTTTCACAATTTCACCTGTAAGTGAAGATCGAACCTAAAATTGAGCAAACAAACTCCCTGATCACATTTCTCTGACCACTCAAATTTCGCATTTTTCTTGGTCAAAGGTATCAAATCAATGTTTAACTCTTTTAGTTCATTTGGTGCCATTCTGTACGGTGTGAAATCGGCACCGTCCCAGGTAACAAATCAATACTGAACTCAATCTCCCTATCAGGTGGTAGTCCTGATAGATCATCTGGAAACACATCTGCAAACTCTCTTACTACTGGGACGTCTGTAGGATTTAGCTTCTCTTTCTTTAACTCAACTACGTGTGCTAGATATATCATACAACCTTTCCTCATCATCTTGGTAGCTTTCATCACTGAAATTAGACATGTAGGAATAACTTTCCGTTCCCCTCTAAAAATTACCTTCGTTGTTCCTGGTCTTCGGAAAGTCACTTCCTTTGTATGGCAATCCATTGTAGCATGGTTGGAATATAGAAAATCCATGCCCAAAATCACATCTAGCTCTTGCAAATCAAGAGGTATCAAAATCTGCAGATAGACTGACACCTTATACTATAATCTCACAGTCTCTAATCACGTCACTGACCAACATTCCAACACCAACAGGTGTATAAATAACTAGGTCATCTGGCAGTGACTCTATCATCTTATTCAATTCACTTACAAACAATCTAGATACAAAAGAATGTGTAGCTCCACGATCAAGCAATACATGTGCAGGTAAATTGTAGACAAGTAACGTACCAGTAATGACATCTGGCACGTTGTGCGCTTCTTGTTGAGTCATCGCAAAAATCTTTCCCTGCTGTTGAGGTTGTCCTGCAACCCCTTTTTGCTTAGCACCACTGGAACTACTGCCACCAGCCCCTGAAATCATATGCTGACTGAATTGTTGTGCTGGGGCCTGATGCCTTCTTTGAGTTTCTGCCTGCAGCTTTGGACATTCTCTCTTAAAATGATCGGGTTGTTTGCAGTAGAAACAAATACCTTCTTTTACCATACACGGTCCCTTGTGCGCTCTGCCACAACTGTTGCATAGGCTTCTGTCAACAGAGCTACTGATAGATCCTTGTCCTGACCTCTGTCTTGATGATGATCCTGATGATCGACTTGAGGTCCTCTAAGAAGCACTCCTTGCGCCATCTCTCCTGAAAGACTGACTAGGAGAGTGAGATTTAAAATCTCTCATTCCAGACACTCCTGGAGTATATCTCTGATGGTCTCGTCCACATAAACTACTAGTCGTAGAAGTAGTTCGACTAGGTCCCATGTGTTGTCTACCCTCACCCAGGCTTTGCTCTACTCGCATTTCTGTCTCGACCACTTGTGAAAAGTCTGCCCACTTGGCTATGGCAGTGAACGATGTTCGAATGTCCATCCTTAGTCCTTTCTCAAACTGTCGGCATCTATCAGTCTCTAATTTTACAATAGTATGAGCATACCGTGACAACTCGGTATACTTCCTCTCATATTCTGCAACTAACAGTGTACCATGTACTAATTTGAGGAATTCATCCCTTTTGGCTTCACAGTAGGTACTAGGATAGTACTTATCTTAAAAAATTATTCTAAAGGTTTCCCAGTTCATGGTACTGGTATCCCTTCGTCGTTACTCTATTGATCTCCACCAGCCTTCTGCTTCTTTTTGTAACAAGAACGTGGCCAGTCTAACCTTCCCCTCACCTGGGCAGTCCATAACATTAAAACATTTCTCCAACTGATTCAGCCAAGCTTCTGCATTTACTGGGTCAGTCGAGCCCTCGAATATCGTAGCGCCCAAAGCTGTGAGCCATTCAATACTATATCTCCTCTCTAGATCATAGGATAATGATTCGAGTGATTCCGCCAATCTCTGCGTGAATCGCGAAAACATACGGCTCTCTAAATCTGCTTGTTCTCTGAGAGTACTAGATTCCCCTTCAAATTGAGCCTGGGTAGGATCTCGCATGCCTTCTAGGTCCTGCCTACGTTGTCTGCTTTCCTTACGATGAGGCATAATTTTCTGTATCACGTCAATCTATTAGACATGTTACACTTGCCTCATACCTATATGCATGTTACTAGACTCTTAAACACTCTTTACTATTCTGAACATCCCAAAGTACTAAAATCTTGTTCTTATAGTTGTAATACCCGACTTTTTTATTATTATTTAATTAAGTTGTTTGTTGTAAATGTATTAATAAAATAACGGAGGGTATTTTATTCAAACCACCGAAAATGCCTTAAAACAATTAAATCATGCTTCAAACAATTTAACATGTGAAAGTACATCAAAAAAATATGTACAACATGATTTTTCTGAAATATTCATAAAATTTTGCAAATTCTCAAAAAGCGTGCATTCCGAAAATTATTTTAATATTAAAATATTAAAATAATACTATCACTCACAAACTTGACGTGCTATCCCTGGCTCGTAAATTTTCCCGATATTCGAATCTCCTAAAAATAAATTCAGAATCGATCCTTAAATCACTTGGCACGAAAACCGAGGAAATAAAATTTTTCTTAATTTTCCTTTTTGAATTAATTCCTTTTCTACTAAAATAATATTTATAAACCTAATTATATACATACATATATAATAATAATGATGATAATAATAATAATAATAATAATAATAATAATAAAAATAACAATAAAAATAATAAAAATAATAATAATAAATAATAAATAATAATAATAATAATAATAATAATAATAATAAGAAATAATCTTCTTCTTCTTCCTCAGTTTTATCCTATTTTAAATTTCAGTTTTCCGGCCACTACACTGATGAAACTTTGACGAGACAATTCTCTCAATATATTAACTATTAGAGGCTCTAACCTATGACAAATGGTTTCTACATGAGTCTATTCGCTTACCTAAAAAAATGAGCTTCAAATTCCTCGTGGATAACTCGAAATCGCTTTTGGAAGTCACCTTGCCCAGTTTTCTGGGGAGCTTAAATCCGAGAATTAAAACTTTGATTTCTTCCTACATAGACCAAATTAATTCAATTTCTTTTACAGAACTTTTAATTAACTAATAATCTAGCTTACGTAAAAAATTTAGATCTTAATTCGGCGGAGAATTTAATTTTAAAAGTTTCAGGTCCGTTTTTCGCATTTTACAGCTGTCCGACTCCCTTTTCCTTCAAAATCAGTGGTCTCTTTGGCCAAATTTCTCAAAATTGAGTTGTGCATCAACTTCCTCTCTCTTTTCTACACAATTTAAACACAAATTTCGTCCAAATTGGATGAGAATTGGCTTCAATTTTACACTTTTTCTCAAGGTGTTCAACTTAAATTTTCCAATAAATTTTTATGTTCTTCCTCTTTAGTAAAGCTTGAATTTGGGCCTTTAAATCCTCGAAATTAATCTCTCTTCTTCCACAATTAATTCCCGTAATGAACACCAGCTCCTGCTTGTTTACTTACCATGTTTTAAGCTGTAAGCTAACACCGAACTCCTAACCAATTGAAAAAAATTTCGGCCAGCTTTGTCTTCTTCCTCAACCTATCGGCAACAAGCTTTTTTTAAACAAATGATATTTCCCTTTTTTTAATATAAATAATATATATAAATAAATAACTTTCTTTCCTTTTTCTTTTTTTTTTACTTTTATAAAATAATTAATATTAACTTTTTTTAAAAAACCAAGTAAATTACCGCTTTGCCCTTGATGTAATATAATTTTTAAACAAAATTACTAAAATATCAATACTTCTACAAAAAACAACTAAAATAAAAAAAGTCGAGTATTACAAAATAGTTTTTGGTTACTTTGTTCCCAAAGCAGAAATCGAGTCTGGGACGTCTTTGGTCGTTTATTATTGGGAAAAGCTTCAACATTCGTCCAAATGATCCCATTTTATACTTAGAAACGCATTTTAGGTCGAACTTTGGACTATTTTTAAAAAGCTATACCACTGGTCGATTTTCATCCGTTTTCGTCTGCACATTCGTCGTATCTCAAGTTTCAATCTTAGCGCCTATATAGTTCATGCAAATGCGTCAGAGAAATGTTTACGGTCAAGGACGCGCATTTCTGAGCCAAGAATCCCAGAACTATGTTGTGTAGGATGAAAATACCAAAGGCAAATCATTGCAGGTCATTTTATTTCCCAAAACAAAAACTCAATGTAGGACGTTTTTGGTTGTTTATTTTTTTGGAAAAACTTCAGCATTCCTCCAAATGAGCCCATTTTATACATAAAAATGCATTTTAGGTCGAACTTTGGTCCATTTTTAAAAAGCTATACAACTGGTAAATTTTCGTCCATTTTGGTTCGCACATTCGTACTCTCAAGTTTCACTCTTAGCGACCTATATAGTTCATGCAAATGTGTCACAGACATGATTAGGGTCAAGGACACACATTTCTGAGCTAAGAATCCCTAAACTATGGGGTGTAGTACTAAAATACCAAAGAGAAATCGTTGCTGGTCACTTTGTTTCCCAAAGCAGAAATCGAGTATGGGAAGTATTTGGTAAATTATTTTTGGGAAAAACTTAAAAATTACTCCAAACGAGTCCATTTTATAGCTAGAAATGCATTTTAGGCCGAACTATAGTCCATTTTTTGAAGGCTATAGTATTGGTGGATTTTTGTCCGTTTTGGTCCACATGTTAGTCCTACCCAAGCTTCTCTCTATGCGACCTATATAATTCATCCAAATGTGTCACAGACATGTTAGGCTCATAGACGCACGTTTGTGAGGCAAGAATCCCTGAACTACGGAGTGTAGGACGAAAATACCACAGAAAATTGTTGAAGGTCATTTTTTTCCCAAAGCAGAAACAGAGTCTGGGACGTCTTTGGTCGTTTCTTTTTGGGAAAGCTCTAAGATTCCTCCAAATGAGCCCATTTTTTACCGAAAAATGTATTTAAGGTCGAACTTTGGTCCATTTTAAAAAAGCTATACTACTTGTCTATTTTCGTCCGTTTTTGTCCTCACATTCGTCCTACCTCAAGTTTCACTCTTAGTGACCTACATAGATCATGCAAATGTGTCAGAGACATGTTTAGGGTCTTAGACGCGCATTTCTGAGCCAAGAATACTTGAACTATGGGGTGTTGGTCAAAAATAATAAAAGAAAGTCGTTGCTGGTTACTTTGTTTCACAAAACAAAAAACCGAGTCTGGGACGTCTTCGATAAATTACTTTTCGGAAAATATTAAAAATTACACAAAATGAGCCGGTTTTATAGCTAGAAATGCATTTTAGACCAAACTTTGGTCCATTTTTTAAGGCTATAATACTGATACATTTTCGTCCGTTTTGGTCCGCACGTTAGTCCTACTTCATGTTTCTCTCTTCGCGACCTATATAGTTCATGCAAAATGATCAGTGACATGTTTAGGGTCATAAACGCTCGTTTTTTATGCAAGAATCCCTAAACTATGGGGTGTGGGACGAAAATACTAAAGGAAAATCGTTGTAGGTCATTTTGTTTCCCAAATTAGAAACTTAGTTTGGGACGTCTTTGGTCGTTTATTTTTTGAAAAAGCTCTACATTTCTCAAAATGAGCCCATTTTATACCTAGAAATGCATTTTGGGTTGAACTTTGGTCCATTTTTAATAGCTATACCATTGGTCGATTTGCATCCGTTTTGGTCTACGCATTCGTCCTAACTCAAGTTTCACTCTTAGCGATCTATGTAGTTCATGCAAATGTGTCAGAGACATGTTTGGGGTCAAGGACGCGCATTTCTGAGCCAATAATCCCTGAACTATGGTCTATAGGACAAAAGTACCAAATCGAAATCGTTGCATGTCATTTTGTTCCCCAAAGCAGAAACTTAGTCTGGGACGTCTTTGGGCGTTTATATTTGGGAAAAACTTCAACATTCCTCCACATGAGCCCATTTTATACCTAGAAATTCGAACTTTGGGCCATTTTTAAAACGTTATACCACTAGTCGATTTTTCGTTCGTTTTGGTATGCACATTCGTCTTGCCTCAAGTTTTACTCTTAGCGACCTATATAGTTCATGCAAGTGTGTCAGAGTTTAGGGTGAATGTCGCGCATTTCTGAGCCAAGTATCCCTGAAGTATGGGGTGTAGGTCGAAAATATCAAAGGAAATGGTTGCTGGTCACTTTGTTCAACAAAGCAGAAACCGAGTCTGTGACATATTTGATAAATTATTTTTGGGAAAAACTAAAATATTACTCTAAATGAGCCTGTTTTATAGCTAGAACTGCATTTTAGGCCGAACTTTTGTCCATTTTTCGAATGCTATAGTACTGGTGGATTTTCGTTCCTTTTGGTACGCACGTTATTCCTACCTAAAGTTTTACTCTTAGCGACCTATGTAGTTCATTAATGAGTAAGAGACATGTTTAAGGTCAATACCAAAAGAAAATTGTTGTTGGTCCCTTTGTTCTACAAAACAGAAACCGAGTCTGGACGTCTTTGGTAAATTACTTTTAGGAAAATATTAAGAATTATTCCAAATAAGCCCGTTTTATAGCTAGAAATGAATTTTATGCCGAATTTTGTTAAGGCTATAATACTGATGCATTTTTGTCTGTTTTGGTCCGTGCATTCGTCCTACATGTCCTATCTCGTGTTTCTCTCTTCGCGACCTATATAGTTCATGCAAATGTGTAGGTGACGTTTTTAGGTTTATAGACGCGCGTTTCTGAATCAAGAATCCTTGAACTATGAGGTGTAGGACGAAAATACTAAAAGAAAATCGTTGTAGGTCATTTTGTTTCCCAAATCTGAAACTGAGTCTGAGACGTCTTTTGTCGTTTATTTTTTGGAAAAGCTTCCACATTCCTCAAAATGAGCCGATTTTATACCTAGAAATGCTTTTTAGGTTGAACTTTGCTGTATTTTTAAAAAGCTATACCATTGGTTGATTTTCGTCCGTTTTTGTCCGCACTTTCGTCCTACCTCAAGTTTCACTCTTAGCGACCTATGTAGTTCATGCAAATGTGTTAGCGACATGTTTAAGGTCAAGGACGCGCATTTCTGAGCCAAGAATCCTTGAACTATGGTGTGTAGGACAAAAATACCAAATAGAAATCGTTGCATGTCATTTTGTTTCCCATAGCAGAAACTTAGTCTGGGACGTCTTTGGTCATCTATTTTTGGGAAAAGCTTCAACATTCGTTTTGGCCTGCACATTCGTCATGCCTCAACCTTCACTCTTAGAGACCTATATAGTTCATACAAATGTGTCAGAGACATGTTTAGAGTGAAGGACGGGCATTTAAAAGGGAAATCGTTGTTGGTCACTTTGTTCAACAAAGCAGAAATTGAGTCTGTGACGTATTTGATAAATTATTTTTGGGAAAAACTAAAAAATTACTCCAAATGAGCCCACTTTATAGCTAGAACTGCATTTTAGGCCGAACTTTTATCCATTTTTCAAATGCTATCGTACTGGTGGATTTTCGTTCGTTTTGGTACGCACGTTAGTCCTACCTTAAATTTCACTCTTAGCGACCTATGTAGTTCATGCAAATGTGCCAAAGACATGTTAAGAGTCAAGGACGTGCATTTCTGATCAAAGAATCCCTGAACTATGGAGTGTAGGAAGAAAATACCAAATGGAAATCTTTGCTGGACACTTTGTTACCTAAAGCAGAAACAAAGTTTGAGACGTCTTTGGGAAATTATTTTTGGGAAAAACATAAAAATTACTCCAAATGAGCCCGTTTAAAGGTAAAAATGCATTTAGGACGAACTTTGGTCCATTTTTCGAAGCCTATAGTATTGGTGGATTTTCGTTCGTTTTGGTCCGCACGTTAGTCCTAACTCAAATTTCACTCTTTAAAGACATGTTAAGAGTCAAGGACATGCATTTCTGATCAAAGAATCCCTGAACTATGGAGTGTAGGACGAAAATACCAAATGGAAATCTTTGCTGGACACTTTGTTACCTACAGCAGAAACAAAGTTTGAGACGTCTTTGGGAAATTATTTTTGGGAAAAACATAAAAATTACTCCAAATGAGCCCGTTTAAAGGTAAAAATGCATTTAGGACGAACTTTGGTCCATTTTTCGAAGCCTATAGTATTGGTGGATTTCCGTTCGTTTTGGTCCGCACGTTAGTCCTAACTCAAATTTCATTCTTTAAAGACATGTTAAGAGTCAAGGACGTGCATTTCTGATCAAAGAATCCCTGAACTATGGAGTGTAGGACGAAAATACCAAATAGAAATCTTTGCTGGACACTTTGTTACCTAAAGCAGAAACAAAGTCTAAGACGTCTTTTGGAAACTATTTTTGGGAAAAACATAAAAATTACTCCAAATGAGCCCGTTTAAAGGTAAAAATGCATTTAGGACGAACTTTGGTCCATTTTTTGAAGCCTATAGTATTTGTGGATTTTCGTCCGTTTTGGTCTGCACGTTAGTCCTAACTCAAATTTCACTCTTTTCGATGTATATAGTTCATGAAAATATGTCAGAGACATCTTTCGGGTCATGGACGCGCGTTTCTAAGGTACGAGTCCTTGAACTACGTGGTGTAGGATGAAAACACCAAATAGAAATCGTTGCATATCATTTTGTTCCCCAAAGCAGAAACTTAGTCTTGGACATCTTTAGTCGTTTATTTTTGGGAAAAGCTTCAAAATTCCTCCAAATGAGCCCATTTTATACCTAGAATTGCATTTTAGGTCGAACTTTGGTCCATTTTGAAAAAGTTATACCACACGTAGGTTTTGTTCCGTTTTGGTCCGCACATTCGTTGTACGTCAAGTTTCACGTGCAACAACATATATAGTTCGTGCAAAGGTGTCAGAGACATGTTTAAGGTCAAGGATGCGCATTTCTGAGTCAAGAATCCTTGACCTATGGGGTGTAGGACGAAAATACCAAAGGAAAATCGTTGCGTGTCAAATCGAGTCTAGGATGCCTATGGCAAATTATTTTTGGGAAAAGTATAAATATTAAAACAAACGAGCCTCTTTTATGGCGACCTATATAGTTCATGCAAATGTGTTAGAGACATGTTAAAGGTGATGGGCGTGTTTCTGAGGCAAGAATTCCTAAACTATGGGGTGTAGGACGAAAATACCAGAGGGAAATCGTTGCAGGTCATTTTGTTTCCCAAAGCAGAAACTGAATCTAGGATGTCTTTGGTCATTTCTTTTTGGGACAAGCTTCATCATTCCTCCAAATGGACCCATTTTATACCTAGAAATTCATTTAGGTCGAACTTTGGTCCATTTTTCAAATGCTATACCACTAGTCGATTTCGTCCGTTTTGGTCCCCACATTTGTCCTTCCTCAAGTTTCACTCTTAGTGACCTCTATAGTTCATGCAAATGTGTAAGAGACATGTTGGGGTCCATGACGCGCCTTTCTAAGCCAAGAATCCTTGAACTATGGGGTGTAGGGTGAAAATACCAAAGATAAATCGTTGCTTGTTAGTTTGTTATCCACAGTAGAAACCGAGTTTGGGACGTCTTTGGTAAATTATTTTTGGGAAAAAATTAAAAATTACTCCAAATGAGCCTGTTTTATAGCTAGAAATGCATTTTAGGCTGAAGTTTGGTCCTTTTTTCGAAAGCTATAATACTGGTGGATTTTCGTCCGTTTTGGTTCGCACCTTAGTCCTACCTCTAGTTTCTCCATTCGCGACCTATATAGTTCTTGCAAATGTGTCAGAGACATGTTGAGGGTGATGGACGCGTGTTTCTGAGGCAAGAATCCCTACACTACGGAGTGTAGGACGAAAATACCAAAGGGAAATCGTTGTAGGCCATTTTGTTCCCCAAAGCAAAAACTAAGTTAGGGACGTATTTGGTCGTTTATTTTTGGGAAAAGCTTCAATAATCCTTAAAATGAGCCAATTTAATACCTAGAAATGCATTTTAGGTCGAACTTTGGTCCATTTTTAAAAAGCTATACCACTGGTCGATTTTCGTCTGATTTGATCCGCACATTCGTCCTACCTCAACTTTCACCCTTAGCAACCTATATAGTTCATGAAAATGTATTAGAGACATCTTTAGGGTCAAGGACGCGCGTTTCTGAGCCAATAATTCCTTAATATGGGGTATAGGACGAAAATACCAAAGAGAAATCGTTGCTTATCACTTTGTTTCCTAAAGCAAAAACCAACTATGGGACGTCGTTGGTAACTTAATTTTGGGAAAAACATAAAAATTACTCCAAATGAGCCTGTTTTATAGCTAGAACTGCATTTGAGGCCGAACTTTGGTCCATTTTTCGATTGCTATAGTACTGGTGGATTTTCGTCTGTTTTGGTCCACACGTTAATCTTACCTTAAGTTTCTATCTTCGCGACCAATATAGTTCATGTAAATGTGTCAGAGACATGTTTAGGGTCATGGACGCACGTCTCTGAGGCAAGAATCCCTGAACTATAGGGTGTAGGACGAAAATACCAAAAGGAAATCGTTGAAGGTCATTGTGATTCTAAAAAAGAAACTTAGTCTGGGACGTATTTGGTCATTTATTTTTAGGAAAGACTTCAACATTCCTCCAACTGAGCCCATTTTATACCTAGAAATGCATTTTAGGTCGAACTTTGGTCCATTTTTTAAAAATCTATATCATTGGTCGATTTTCGTCCGTTTTTGTCCGTACATTCGTCCTTCCTCAAGTTTCACTCTTAGCGAAGTATATAGTTCATGCATATGTGTAAGAGACATTTTTTAAGGTCAAGGACGCGCATTTCTGAGCCAAGAATCCCTGAACTACGGGGTGTAGGACGAAAATACAAAATGGAAATCGTTGTTGGTCACTTTGTTTCTCAAAGTAGAAACCGAGTTTGGGACTTCTTTTGCAAATTATTTTGGGCAAAAATCTTACAAATTACTCCAAATGAGCTCGTTTTATAGCTAGAAATGAATTTTAGGCAAAGCTTTGGTCCATTTTCGAAGACTATAGTACTAGTGGATTTTTGTTTGTTTTGGTCGGCACGTTAGTCATACCTCAAGTTTCTCCCTTCGCGACCTATAAATTTCATGCAAATGTGTCAAAGACTTGTTTAGAGTCAAGGACTCGTGTTTCTGAGACTAGAATCCCTGAACTACGGGGTGTAGAACGAAAATACCAAAGAGAAATCGTTGTAGGTCATTTTGTTTCCCAAAGCATAAATTGCGTCTGGGACGTGTTTGGTCGTTTATTTTTAGGAAAAGCTTCAACATTCCTCCAAATGAGCCTATTTTATACCTAGAAATGCATTTTAGGCAGAATTTTTGTCCATTTTTCGAAGGCTATAGTACTGGTGGATTTTCGTCTGTTTTGGTCAGCACATTAGTCCTACCTTAAGATTCTCTCTTCGCAAACTATATTGTTCATGCACATCTATCAGAGACATGTTTAGGGTCATGGACGCGCATTTCTGAGGCAATAATTCCTAAACTACGGGGTGGTGGACGAAAATACCAAAAGAAAATCATTGCAGGTCAGTTTGTTCTCCAAAGCAGAAACTTAGTATGGGACGTCTTTGGTCGTTTACTTTTGTGAAACGCTTCTAAAGTAATCCAAATGAGCCCATTTTATACCTAGAAATGCATTTTAGGTCGAAATTTGGTCCGCTCATTCGTCCTACCTCAAGTTTCACTCTTAGCGACCTATACTACTCATGCAAATGTGTAAAAGACATGTTTAGGGTCAAGGACGCATATTTATGAGCCAAGAATATCTGAACTATGGGGTGTGGGACGAAAATACCAAAGGGAAATCAGTGCTGGTCACTTTATTTCCCCAAGAAGAAACCAAGTCTGAGATGTCTTTGATGAATTATTTTTTGGGAAAAACTTAAAAATTACTCCAAATGAGCTTCTAGAAACACATTTTAGGCCAAACTTTGGTCCATTTTTCGAAGGTTATTGTACTGGTGGATTTTCGTTTGTTTTGGTCCGCACGTTAGTCCAACCTCAAGTTTCACACTTCGCGACCTATACAGGTTATGCAAATGTGTTAGAGAGATTTTTAGGGCCATGGACGAGTGTTTCCGAGGCAAGAATCCCTGAACTACGGGGTTTAGGACGAAAATACCAATGGGAAAACGTTGCAAGTCATTTTGTTCGCCAAAGCAGAAACTGAGTCTGGGACGTCTTTGGTCATTTGTTTTTGGAAAAAACTTTAACATTTCTCCAAATGAGCCCATTTTATACCTAGAAGTGCATTTTAGGTCGAACTTCAGTCCATTTTTAAAAAGCTTTACAACTGGTCGATTTTTGTTCGTTTTGGTATGCAAATTCACCCTACCTCAAGTTTCACTCTTAGCGACCTACATAGTTCATGCAATTGGGTCAAAGACATGTTTATAGTCAAGGACGCGCATTTCTAAGGCAAGAATACCTGAACTATGTGGTGTGGGACGAAAATACCAAAGGGAAATCAGTTCTGGTCACTTTAATCCCCTAAGAAGAAGCCGAGTCTAGGATTGGTAAATTATTTTTGGAAAAAACATAAAAATTACTCCAAATGAGCCTAGTTTATAGCTAGAAACACATTTTAGGCCGAACTTTGGTCCATTTTTCGAAGGATATAATATTGGTGGATTTTCGTCCATTTTGGTCCGCACGTTAGTCCTACCTCAAGTTTCTCTCTTTGTGACCTATATAGTTCATGGAAATGTGTCAGAGACATGTTTATGGCAAGGACGCGCATTTCTGAGCCAAGAATCCCCGAACTATGGGGTGTGGGACGAAAATACCAAAGGAAAATCGGTGTTTGTCACTTTGTTCTCCAACGAAAATACCGAGACTGGGACGTCTTTGATAAATTATTTTTGGAAAAAACTTAAAACTTTCTCCAAATGAGCCCGTTTTATAGCTTTAAATGCATTTTAGGCCGAACTTTGGTCAATTTTCGAAGAGTATAGTACTTGTGGGTTTTCTTCCGTTTTTGTCCGCACGTTAGTCCTACCTTAAGTTTCTCTCTTCGCCACCTATATAGTTCATGAAAATGTGTCAGAGACATGTTTAGGGTCATGGACGCGTGTTTTTGAGACAAGATTCATTGAACTATGGGATGTAGGACGAAATTACCAAAAGAAAACCGTTGCAAGTCATTTTGTTCCCCAAACCACAAACTTACTCTGGGACGAGTTTGGTCGTTTGATTTTGGGAAAAACTTCAACATTCCTCCAAAGAAGCCCGTTTTATACCTAGAAATGCATTTTAGGTCGAATATTGGTCCATTTTTAAAAAGCTATACCACTGGTCGACTTTCGTTCGTTTTGGTCTGTACAATCGTCCTACCTCGAGTTTCACTGTTAACAACCTATATAGTTCATGGAAATGTTTCAGAGACATATTTAGGGTCAAGGACGAGCATTTTTGAGCCATTAATCCCTAAACTACAGGGTGTAGGATGAAAATATCAAAGAGAAATCAATGCTGGTAACTTTGTTCCCAAAGCAGAAACCGAGTCTAGGACATCTTTGGTAAATTATTTTCGAAAAAAAACTTATTAATTACTTGAAATGACCCCATTTATAGATTGAAATACATTTTAGGCCAAACTTTGGTCTATTTTTCGAAGGCTAAAGTATTGGTTGATTTTTGTCTGTTTTGGTCCACACATTAGTCCTACCTTAAGTTCTCTCCTCTTGACTTATATAGTTCTTGCCAATGTGTCAGAGACATGCGTAGGGTCATGGACGCGCGTTTTTAAGGCAAGAATCCCATAGCTACGAGGTGTAGCACAAAAATACCAAATGGAAATCATTGCAGGTCATTTTGTTCACCAAAGCAGAAACAGAGTCTTGGACGTCTTTGGTCGTTTGTTTTTGGAAAAAGTTTCAACATTCCTCCAAATGAGCCAATTTTATACCTAGAAATGCATTTTAGGTCGAACTTTGGTCCATTTTAGGTCGAACTTTGGTCCATTTAGTTTCACTCTTAGCGACCTATATAGTTCATGCAAATGTGTTAGAGACGTGTTTATGGTCAAGGACGCGCATTTCTGAGCCAAGAATCTTTGAACTATGGGGTGTAGGACGAAAATAACAAAGAGAAATCGTTACTGATCATTTTGTTTCCCAAAGGAGAAACCGAGTCTCGGACGTCTTTCGTATATTATTTTTGGAAAAAACATAAAAATTACACCAAATGAGCCCGTTTTGTAGCTAGAAATGCATTTTAGGCCGAACTTTGGTCCATTTTTCCAAGGCTATAGTATTGGTGGATTTTCGTCCGTTTTTGTCCGCAAGTTAGTCCTACCTCATGTTTCTCTCTTCGAGATCTATATTGTTCATACAAATGTGTCAGAGACATGTTTAGGATCATGAACGTGTGTTTCTCAGGCAAGAATGCCTGACCTACGGGGTGTAGGACGTAAATACCAAAGGAAAATTTTTGCAGGTCATTTTGTTTCCCAAAGCAGACATTCAGTCTGGGACGTCTTTGGTGCTTTATTTTTTTATAAATGCTTCAACATTCCTCCAAATGAGCCCATCTTATACCTAGAAATGCATTTTAGGTCGAACTTTAGTCCATTTTTAAAAAGCTATATTACTGTTTGATTTTCATCCGTTTTGGTCCATAAATTTGTCCTACCTCAAGTTTTACTCTTCACGACTTATATTAATCATGCAAATGTGTAAGAGACATGTATAAGGTCAAGGACGCGCATTTCTGAGCCAAGAATCCCTAAACTATGCAGTGTAGAATGAAAATACCAAAGGGAAATCGTTGCTGTGTCACTTTGGGAAAAACATAAAAATTACTCCAAATGAGCCCGTTTTATAGCCACAAATGAATTTTAAGTCGAACTTTGGTCCATTTTTTGAAGGTTATAGTACTGGTGGGTGTTCATCCGTTTTGGTCCGCACCTTTGTCGTACCTAGAGTTTCTCCCTTCGCCACCTATATAATTCATGAACACGCGTTTCTCATGCAAGAATCCTTGAAGTACGGGGTGTAGGACGGAAATACCAAAGGGAAATCGTTGCAGGTTATTTTGTTTTCCCAAGCAGACACTGGGTCAGGGACGTCTTTGATCGTTTATTTTTGGGAAAAGCTTCTACATTCTTCCAAATGAACACATTTTATATCTAGAAATGCAATTTAGATCGAACTTTGGCCCATTTTAAAAAAGCTATATTACTATTAGATTTTCATCTTTTTTGGTCCGTACATTCGTCCTACCTCAAGTTTTACTCTTAGCGACCTATATAGTTCATGCAAATGTGTCAAAAACATGTTTAGGGTTAAGGACACACATTTTTGAGCCAAGACTACCTCAACTATGGGGTGTAAGACGAAAATACGAAAGGGAAATCGTTGCTGGTCACTTTGTTCTCCAAAGAAGAAACCGAGGCTAGGACGACTTTGGTAAATTATTTTTGAGAAAAACATAAAATTTACTCCAAATGATCCCGTTTCACTGCTAGAAATGCATTTTAGGCCAAACTTTGGTCCATTTTTCGAAAGCCATAGTACTGGTCGATTTTCATATGTTTTGGTCTGCACGTTAGTCCTACGTCAAGTTTCTCTCTTCGCGACATGTATAGTTCATGCAAATATGTCATAGACATGTTTAAGGTCATCGACGCAAGTTTTTTAGGCAATAATTCCTGAACTACAAGGTGTAGGATGAAAATACCAAGGGGAAATCGTTAAAGGTCATTTTGTTCCCCAAAGCACAAACGGAGACTAGGACGTCTTTCGTGGTTTCTTTTTGGAAACTTTTTCAACATTCCTTCAAATGAGCCCATTTTATACCTAGAAATGCATTTTAGGTCGAACTTTGGTCCAATTTTAAAAAGCTATACCACTGGTCGATTTTCGCCCATTTTGGTCAGCAGATTCGTCTTACCTCAAGTTTCACTCTTAGCGACCTATACAGTTCATGCAAATGTGTCAGTGACATGTTTAGGGTCAAGGACGCACATTTTTTAACCAAGAATCCCTAAACTATGGTGTGTGGGACAAAATTACCAAAGGAAAATCGTTGCTGGCCACTTTGTTCCCCAAAGTAGAACCTGAGTCTCAGACGTCTTTGATAAATTATTTTTGGGAAAACCTTAAAAGTTACTCCAAATGAGCCCATTTTATAGCTAGGAATGCATTTTCGGCCGAACTTTGGTCCATTTTTCGAAGGCCATAGTACTGATGGATTTTCGTCCATTTTCGTCCGCACGTTAGTCCTACCTCATGTTTCACTCTTCGCGACCTATACAGTTCCTGCAAATGTGTTAGAGACATGTTTAGGGTCATGGATGCGTGTTTCTGAGTCAAACGTCATTGAGCTAAGGGGATCAGGACAAAAATAGCAAAAGGAAATCGGTGCAAGTCATTTTGTTTCCCAAACCAGAAACTGAGTCTGGGACGACTTTGGTCGTTTTATTTAGTGAAAAACTTCAACATTCCTCTAAATGAGTCCATTTTATAACTTAAAATGCATATTAGGTCAAACTTTGGTCCATTTTTTAAAAGCTATACCACTAGTCGATTTTCGTTCCTTTGGGTCCGTACATTTGTCCTACCTCAAGTTTAACTCTAGGCGACCTATATAGTTCATTGAAATGTTTTAGAGACATGTTAAGGGTCAAGAACTCGCATTTCTAAGCTAAGAATCCCGGAACTATGGGGTGTTGGACGAAAATACTAAAGAGAAATCGTTGTTTGTCAATTTGTTCCCCAAAGCAGAAACCGAGTCTAGGACCTCTTTGGTGAATTATTTTTGGAAACAACTTAAAAAAATAACTCCAAATGAGCCCATTTTATAGCTAGAAATGCATTTTATGCCAGACTTTTGACCATTTTTCAAAGGCATAGTTTTGGCGGATTTTACTTCGTTTTGGTCTGCACGTTAGTCCTACCTCAAGTTTCTCTCTTTGCGACCTAGTTCATGCAAATGTGTCAAAGACAAGTTTAGGGTCATGGACACGCGTTTCTGAGACAAGAGTCCCTGAACTACGGAGTTTAGGACGAAAATACCAAAGGGAAATTGTTGCAGGTCATTTTGTTTCCCAAAGCACAAACCGAGTATTGGACGTCTTTGGTTGTTTATTTTCGGGAAAAGCTTTAACATTCCTCCAAATGAGCCTATTTTACACCTAGAAATGCATTTTAGGTCGAACTTTGGTTCATTTTTAAAAAGCTATACCACTGGTCAATTTTTGTCCGTTTTGGTCCGCACATTCGTCGTACCTCAAGTTTCACTCTTAGCGACCTATATAGTTCATGCAAATGTGTGAGAGACATGTTTAGGGTCAAGTTGCTGGTCACTTTGTTTCCCAAAGTAGAAATCGAGTCTAGGACATCTTTAGTAAATTGTTTTTGGGAAAAACTGAAGAATTACTCAAAATGAGCCAGTTTTATAGCTAGAAATGCATTTTAGGTCGAACATTGGTCCATTTTTCGAAGGCTATAGTAGTTGTGGATTTTCGTCCGTTTTGGTCAACACGTTAGTCTTACCTAAGGTTTCTCTCGTCCTGACCTATATGGTTTATGCAAAGCAGAAACTGAGTTTAAGACGTCTTTTGTCGTTTATTTTTGCGAAAAACTTCAACATTCCTCCAAATGAGCCCATTTATACCTTGAATTGTATTTTAGGTCGAACTTTGATCCATTTTTAAAAAGCTACACAACTTGTCGATTTTCATCCGTTTTGGTCCGCCCATTGGTCCTACCTCAAGTTTCACTCTAAGCGACCTTTATAGTTCAAGCAAATGTATAATAGATAGTTTTAGGTCAAAGACGCGCATTTATGAGCCAAGAATCCTTAAACTATGAGGTGTAGGATGATAATATCAAAGGGAAATCGTTGCTGGTCACTTTGTTCCCCAAAGTAGAAATCGAGTGTGGGACGTCTTTGGTAAATTAGTTTTTTAAAAAAAAACTTAAAAATTACTCCAAATGAGCCTGTTTTATTGCTAGAAGTACATTTTAGGCCGAACTTTGGTCCATTTTGGAAATCTATATTACTGGTGGCTTTTCGTTTGTATTGTTTGCACGTTAGTCCTACCATAAGTTTTGCACTTCGTGACCTATATAGTTCATGAAAATGTGTCAAAGACATGTTTAGGGTCATGGACGCACGTTTCTGAGGCAAGAATCTCTTAACTAAGTGGTGTAGAATGAAAACACCAAAGAAAAATCGTTGCATGTCATTCTGTTTCCCAAAGAAGAAACTGAGTCTGAGATGTCTTTGGTCGTTTATTTTTGGGAAAAATTTCAAAATTCCTCCAAATGAGCCCATTCTATACCTAGAAATGAATTTTAGGTCGAACTATGGTCCATTTTTAAAAAGCTATACCACTGATCGATTTTCGTTTGTTTCGGTCCGCACATTCGTCCTACCTCAAATATCACTATTAGCGACCTATATAGTTCATGAAATGTGTCAGACACATGTTTAGGGTCAAGGACGCGCATTTCTATGCCAAAAACCCCTGAACTTTGGGATTTAGGACGAAAATATCAAAGAGAAATCTTTTTTGGTCACTTCGTTCCCCAAAGCAGAAACCGAGTTTGGAACGTCTTTGGTAATTGTTTTTTTGTGAGAAACTTAAATATACTCCAAATGACCCCATTTTATAGCTAGAAATGCATTTTAGGCCAATTTTGTCCATTTTTTGAAAGCTCTAGTACTTTTGGATTTTCGTCCGTTTTGGTCCGCATGTTAGTCCTACCTCAAGTTTCTATCTTCGCGACCTATATACTTCATGCAAATGTGTCAAAGACGTGTTTAGGGTCATGGACGTGCGTTTTTTAGGCAAGAATCCACGAGCTACAGGGTGTAGGACGAAAATACCAAAGGGAAATCATTGCAAGTTCTTTTATTCCTCAAAGCAGAAATTGAGTCTAAGACGTCTTTGGTTGTTTTTTTTTTTTGGAAAAACATCAACATTCCTTCAAATCAGTCCATTTTATACTTAGAAATACATTTGAGGTCGAACTATTGTCCATTTTGAAAAACTTATACTACAGGTCGATTTTCGTCCCTTTTGGTTCGCACATTAGTCCTACCTCAAGTTTCACCCTTAGCGAAATATATAATTCATGGAAATGTGTCAGAGATATAATTGGGGTGAAGGACGCGCATTACTGAGCCAAGAATCCCTGAACTATGAGGTGTAGGACGAAAATACCAAAGGGAAACAGTTCTTGAGCAAAGCAGAAACCGAGTCGGCGACGTCTTTGGTAAATTGTTTTTGGGAAGAACTTAAAAATTATTCCAATTGAGCCCGTTTTATAGATTAAAATGCATTTTAGGCCAAACTTTGGTATATTTTTAAAAAGCTATAATACTGGTGGATTTTTGTCCGTTTTGGTTCGCACGTTAGTCCTACCACAGGTTTCTCTCTTCGCTACCTATATAGTTCATGCAAGTGTGTCAGAGACTTGTTTAGGGTCATGGACACACGTTTCTGTGGCAAGAATCCCTAAACTACAGGGTGTAGGACGAAAATACCAATCAAAAATCGTTGTAGGTCATTTTGTTCCCCATAGAAGAAACTGAGTCTGGGACGTCTTTGGTAAATTACTTATGGGAAAAACTTAAAAATTAGTCCAAATGAGCTCGTTTTATAGCTAGAATGCATTTTAGGTCAAACTTTGGTCCATTTTTGAAATGCTATACCACTGATTGATTTTCGTTCGTTTTGATCTACACATTCGTCCTACCTCAAGTTTCACTCTTAGCAAACTATATTCTTCATACAAATGTGTCAAAGACATGTTTAGGGTCATGTGCATGCATTTCTAAGACCAGAATCTCTGAACTATCGGGTGTCGGAGGAAAAATAGAAAAGAAATATCGTTGCAGGCCATTTTGTTCCCCATGGAAGAAACTCAGTCTTGGAAGTCTTTCGTAAATTACTTTTGGGAAAAACTTAAAAATTAGTCCAAATGAGCTCGTTTTATAGCTAGAATGCATTTTAGGCCTAACTTTGGTCCATTTTTTGAAAGCTATAGTATTGGTGGATTTTCGTCCGTTTTGCTCCACACGTTAGTCCTACCTCAAGTTTCTCTCTTCGCGACCTATATAGTTCATGCAAATGTGTCAGAGACATGTTTAGGGTCATGGACACCCGTTTCTTAGGCATGAATCCCTGAACTACGGGGTGTCAGATGAAAATACCAAAGGAAAATCGTTGTAGGTTATTTTGTTTCTCAAAAAAGAAACTCAGTCTAGGATGTCTTTGGTCATTAATTTTTTAGAAAAGTTTCAACATTCCTCCAAATGAGCCCATTTTTTACCTAGAATGCATTTTAGGTCGTACTTTTGTCCATTTTTAAAAAGCTATACAACTGGTCGATTTTCGTCCGTTTTAGTTCGCACATGAGTCCTACATAGAGTTTCACTCTTATCGACCTATATAGTTGATCAAAATATGCAAGAGACATGTTGAGGGTCAAGGACGCACATTTTTTATCCAAGAATCTCTAAACTATAGGGTGTAGGACAAAAATACCAAAGGAAAATCATTGCTGGTTTATTTGCTTTCCAAAGAAGAAACTGAGTCTGGGACCTCTTTGGAAAATTATTTTAGGGAAAGACTTAAAAATTACTCCAAATGAGCCCGTTTTATAGCTAGAAATGTATGTAAGGCCAAACTTTGGTACATTTTTTGAAATCTATGGTACTGGTGTATTTTCGTCCGTTTTGGTCCGCACGTTAGTCCTACCTCTAGTTTTTCTCTTCGCGACCTATATCGTTCATGAAAATGTGTCAGAGATATGTTTAGGGTCATGGACATACGTTTCTAAGGCAAGAATCCTTGAACTAAGGGCTGTAGGACGAAAATACCAAAGGAAAATCGTTGTTGGTCATTTTCTTTCCTAAAGCATAAACTGAGTGTGGGAAGTCTTTGGTCGTTTATTTTTCAGAAAAACATCAACATTACTCCAAATGAGTTCATTTTATACCTAGAAATGCATTTTAGATCAAACTCTTGTCCATTTTTTAAAAGCTTTACAACGGGTCGATTTTCGTCAGTTTTAGTCTGCACATTCGTCCCACCTTAAATTTCTCTCTGCACGACTTATATAGTTCATGCTAATGTATCAGAGACATGTTTAGGGTCATGGACGCGTATTTCTGAGGCAAGAATCTCTGAACTTCGGGGTGTAGGACAAACATTCCTCCAAACGAGCCCATTTTATATCTGAAAATGCATTTTTGGTCCATTTTTAAAAAGCTATACCACTGGTAGATTTCCGTCTGTTTTTGTCCGCACATTCGTCCTACCACACGTTTCACACTTAGCAACCTATATATTTCATGGAAATGTATCTGAGACATGTTTAGTGTCAAGGACGCGTATATCCGAGCCAAGAAACCCTGAACTATGGGTGGTAGGACGAAAATACCAAAGTTAAATCGTTGCTGGTCATTTTGCTCTCCAAAGAAGAAACCAAGTCTGGGACGTCGTTTGTAAATTATTTTAAGGATCAACTTAAAGATTGATCCAAATGAGCCTGCTTTATAGCTAGAAATGCATTTTAAGTCAAACTTTGGTATATTTTTCGAACGCTATACCACTGGTCGATTTTCATCCATTTTGGTCCGCACATTAGTCCTACCTCAACTACGGGGTGTACGACAAAATACCAAAGGAAAATCGTTGCAAGTCATTTTGTTTTCTAAAGCAGAAACTGAGTCTGGGACGTCTTTGATCGTTTATTTTTTTGAAAAACTTCAACATTCCTTCAAATGGGCCAATTTTATACCTAGAAATGCATTTTAGGTCGAACTTTGGTCCATTTTTTAAAAACTATACCACTGGTTGATTTTCGTCCATTTTGGTCGGCACATTAGTCCTACCTCAAGTTTCACTCTTAGCGTTATATATAGTTCATGCAAATGTGTCAGAGACATGTTTAGGGTCAAAGGCGCGCATTGATGAGCCAAGAATCCCTGAACTATAGGGTGTAGGACAAAAGTACCAATGGGATATCGTTGCTGGTAACTTTGTTCTCCAAAGCAAAAACCTAGTTTGGGACGTCTTTGGTAAATTACTTTTGGGAAAAACGTAAAAATTACTTAAAATGAACCCGTTTGATAGGTAGAAATGGATTTTAGGCCGAACTTTGGTCCATTTTTCGAAAGCTATAGTACTGGTGGATATTCGTCCGTTTTGGTAAACACTTAGACCTACCTCAATTTTATCTCTTCGCGTCCTATATAGTTCATGCAAATGTGTCAGACACATGTTTAGGTTCATGGACGCACGTTTTTTAGCCAAGAATCACTAAACTATGGGGTGTAGGACGAAAATACAAAAGGAAAATCCTTTCGTGTCACTTTGTTCCCAAAAGCAAAAATCGAGTCTGGAATGTTTTTGGAAAATGATTTTTGGAAAAACTTAAAAACTACTCCAAATGACCCATAGCTAGAAATGCATTTTAGGTCGAACTTTGGTCCATTTTTCGAAAGCTATAGTACTGGTGGATTTCTTCTTTTTTGATCCGCTCGTTAGTCCAACCTCAAGGTTCTCTCTTCGTGGCCTAAATAGTTCATGTAAATGTGTAAGGGACATGTTTAGGGTCATGGACGTGCATTTATGAGGCAAGAGTTCTAGAACTACGGGGTATAGGACGAAAATACCAAAGGAAAATCATTGCAGGTCATTTTGTTGTCCATAGAAGAACTGAGTGTGGGACATCTTTTGTGTCACACCCTCTCCCAGAAACTCTCTATTCTTAGCCTAGGGGACGACGTGAAGCCAGTGAATCTCGTCCTTACCTTGACGATCCTCACTGACTATCTTAACTTAACTCTGACTTAAACAATACCAATAACTTAGAAAGTGCGGAAAAACAAAAAAACTCAAACTTATCACATAACAGCGGAAAATTAAACAAATATCTTCTACATAGTGCGACCCATACTGTTTTATACAACTCATCTCACTGTATCAAAACTTACTATAACAGTAATATGCATGATTTACTACTAACGTACAATAGTACTAAAACTTCTCGAGTAGCAGACAGACTTTGGTATGTCAGGCTCCGGGATCACGATCTCTACTTGGAAAGAGGGAAAACAATTTGAAAGAATGAGCTAAAATGCCCAGTGAGTGATGCTTTAATATAAAATACTTAAAACATATATATAGCATAGCTAGAAATCATTTGAAAGGTGCTTGCACAATACATATCTGAAATCATGCAAAAACATGAATATCTGAAAAATCTATAAGCGATGTGTATCAAAATGAACTACTTAGTAGTGGAAAAATCCAGCACCAGCTACGTCTTTACCGCAGTGGAGTAATCTCACACTAACGACAACTATATCTACGTCGTGGTTGGATAAGGACCAACGATGTCTTCGTCGAGGTGGAGCCAGCTCAACACAACGACGGTATCCTACATTATAGTGGGGCTAACAACTATAACGTCTTTGCCAAAGTGGGGCGAATCCAACACTAAGGCAGCGAATCTACGTTGCAGTGGGGCCAACACTTGCAACGTCTTTGTCATGGTGGAGTAATCTCAACATCATGACAGCGTATATCTACGAAGTAGCGGAGCCACCGCCCACAACGTCTTTGCCATGGTGGGGCGAACCCTCACGCAAGGCAACGCATACCCTAGTGTGCACAGCTGGTATAGTAGCATCAGGCTCACATGGATACACATGCTTAAAAAAAATAAATCATCGTCAAACGTGCAAGTCACATTAAACATATCATCATCTTAAACCATTTATCAAACCTCCATGAAACTCGTAGTACTCAAAATCGTGCTTAAACATCTTTTATAACATCATATAAATCTTATAAAAATATCAAACCATCATAACTCATGATTTCGAGAAATCTCGTAAAATGTGCAAAACGTGCGTAGGCCCTATAGCAGTCGAAACATGCTCAAACAGTTATGAAAATCATGATAATCATCTTAGTAAACATAAATAGGGCTGAACATAATATAAAACATGCTCATTTCGAAAACAGGCATCGCCTCGTAAAACGTGTCAATATAATATTATTATATTCAAACTACCGATAATGCCTTAAAATAATTAAATCATGCTTCAAACAAATTACCATGTGAAAGTACATCGAAAAATATGAGCAACATGATTTTTCTGAAATTTTCTGAAATTTTTACAAATTCTCGAAAAACGTGCATTTCGGTAATTATTTTTATAATAAATATTAGAATAATACTATCACTCACAAACTTGATGGGCTATTCCTACCTCGTAAATTTTCTCGATCTCCAAATCTCCTGAAAATAAATTCAGAATAGATCCTTAAGTCACTTGGCACAAAAATCGAGAAAAACCAAATTTTCTTTAATTTTCCTTTTAAAACCAATTCTTTCTCCTAATATATTGTTTTAAATATAATTACATACATACATAATAATAATAATAATAATAATAATAATAATAATAATAATAACAACAACAATAATAATAAGACTAGTAGTAATAATAATAATAATAATAATAATGATAATAATAAATCATAATAATAATAATAACAATAATAATAAATAATAATAATAATAATAATAGATTTAAAAAATAATCTTCTTCATCGTTTACAGATCCATCATTTTTTTTCTTTTAAACCCAGTTTTTCGGCAGCTTTGTGACCCAACTTTGGCGAGACAATTCTCTCAATCTACTAACAATTAGAAGCTCTAACCTATGCCAAACGATTTCTACATGAGTCTATTTTCTTACCTCAAAACATTAGCTTCAAACGCCTCGTGGATAGCTCGAATTTGCCTTTGGAAGTCACGTTGCTCAGTTTTCCAATGAGCTTAAAACCGAGATTTGCAACTTCGATTTCTTCCTACACAAACCAAATTAACTCAAATCCTTTTATAGAACTCTAAATAAAATAATAATCTGGCTTAATTTTCAAAGTTTCGGGTCCGTTTTTTACAATTTCCAGCAGCCGAGCTCTTTTTCTTCAAAATTAGTGGTCTCTTCGGCCAAATTTCTCCAAATTGAGTTGTGCTTCAGCTTCCTCTCTCTTTTCTAAGCAATTTAGACACAAATTATGTCCAATTTGGTTGAGAATTGAACACAAAATCATCACTTTTCCTCAAAGTGTTCAAAAACAAAATTCTAGATTTTCTCCCTCTCTCTTTCGGCCTTCTCTTCTCTTTTTCTTCAATTTCCTCCTCAATTCTCTTCCTACTCCTTCAATTATCGAGCAGCAGCTTGCTATAAAAGAGCTTCCACCGAAATTAAGCCCAATTGGAGAAGAAGATAATAATTTTTTCCTTTTCTCATCCATCCTCACCTTAGGCACACATTTTAAAAAAGAATTTCCTTTTCTTTTTCTTTTTCCCTTTTCTTTTATTTTTAAAAAATATTATTTTAGTGTTAACTTAACAAACCCTAAATCCCAAACCCTAAACTCTAAACCTTTCACCGTGTCATGTTTCTACGAGTAACAAAGTACAACCTAACAAATGACAACTTTAACTTCTGTATCATGTCATGCTTCTACGAGCCTTCGTCGAATACCTGAAATATCGATATAAATTAACACGTAAGTATGACAGATGTTCATGAAACAAGTTATTTATAGGTCATACATGTACCAAACGAAGGTCAAATCACACACAATCTACTTTTCTAACTCAATCGCAGGGCTACAACTAGTTACTCTCATACGACCTATAGGTGCAAAAGGGGGGAGGGGGCACCAAACAAAATTTGTATTCTAACACTTTCATAACCTATAAAAGTTGACCTATATATAAAGAGGGAGGGAGGTGGGGAAAGCAAACAATATTTTTATGGCTTTCTTAATGACAAAAGAAGTGTTCATATGGAACAAGGAAAGAGCGACCACACAATATCTTCATCAAATCAATATCTAACAT